>KI422775.1:3796-50013 GCA_000473375.1 Anopheles culicifacies
CTTTCCTTGTAGTGATATTACACTTTGATTGCTATTACGCTCGCGCTCGCTTTGCCAACCAACCCTAACCAACAGCAGCCCTCGAATGTCCTGGTGTGCGATAAACATTGGCGACCCATGATACGGAATGGGGGAGATATTGCGTGCTCTCACTTTGCAACGATTTGCGGTTTCCATGCCCTCCTGTTTCTGCTGTTTTTGGAAAGTGTTGAGGGAAAAACATTTTCCCAAAAAGCTACAACGCGTGCTGTCGTTTGCAGGGGCCGTACCAACGGATTGAATATTAAAATTGTTTGAAATTAGGTAAGCAATCTCGACAAAGGCGCATTCTTTTGGAGGAACCGTAACTGGAGGGTGTGAAGGAAATTATGACAAGGATGGGTCGTAAAAAAACGCAACCCGAAGAATCACGTTAATGCGCTGTAATCCTTATTAATGTGGATTGGCACTGGGGTACATGTGTGTCATTTACATTTATATTAAAATTTTGGTCAACGATTGATACGAAGCATATTTGAAACGATTCGTTACTCTTCCGTTTTTGGTGAGCTTTCTTCACACGCAGTAGTTTTATTTGTGGTGTGTTGATTAATTGAAAAATATAATTGGATCGGGATTGACCTCCAAACATCAATTTTAAGCTTAAAATATGATTTATACATATACATATTTACTATTACAACACACGAACTAGTAGACTTCTATTTCCGAGTGTTCTTTCCATCGTTGCAAGTAATATTTTGAATATCATAAAATGGTCATAAAAATAGAACCTTAAATATTGTGTCGAGCGGAACGGCGAATCATGATGCAGCACTCTTTGCCAGCGCAGGACGGATGTGCTGTCGATCCGAGTGTGAAGGAGTTTGGAAAAGTTGCTTACTTGGAAAATAGAGACACATCGTCACGATCCGTCAGCATTCACCCAATCCAGATCTCAGTGGGGTTCCTGGTGTCCTCTGGTTGGTTCTTCCGAAACTGCGCTCATGGGAAGGTAGCCTCAAGTATGAAAGACTTCTCTGGAACCGAATATGTGAAATGCCTTGCATAATCTCGAATATCAAATATCCGGTTGGTCGTAAAGAACGCAAAGCTTACGGTGGGTTCGTACGCAGAGTTTTGCTGGTCAAAATTCAAGTTTACGTGATTATGTGGATGTTAAAAAAACACATAAATACGTTTGATTTAAAACATTTCCATATAATAGTTTCAATCTTAGTAAAATAAATCATTTACGATAAATGTTATGGAAGGGTAAAACGTGTATATTATAAAAATCAAATCAAATACCATCAAAAAGTATCCATTACAAGCTTCTTGATACACAAATATTTAACGTACATGCGTACCTTTTCATAATAGTCTTGTAATCCCATAATTCATCTATCATATCATATTTCCTTTCTGTTTTTTTTCTCGTTAAATCTGCACGTACAGTTACTTCCGGTTGGGTGGTTGGGACGCCCCTGTTCCTGGGTATCCGTTTTTCACATCTCATAAATTTTCACTTGTAATAAAACTGTAATAAATAATAAAATATAAGGCGGCGCTCACGTGCCTTACGATAGGGATGGGCTAAAAAGATGTGATATGACGACGGATGTCTGAGTGCCCGTGGCGTGTCTGAGTGAGCCAAGTTGTGCTACACGGCCATTGTGTGCAGGGTGGCCCAACGTTACCAAAGGCTGCCCGATGATGTTTGTGAAAAACCACATCAATCTCCTGTTTCTCCGCCTGCATGCCACGGCCCTTTACCTACCACAGTCCATGCCCGAAGGTATGTCCTTTACTCATATTTAGTTCACTATCTTGGTTGGTGCTGATAGAATGTTGCACTTGGTGTTGCAGGATTGAATTTTCCATGCACCCACCAGGCAAATGATACGTGCGAACAGTTCGTTCGTTTGCATGAAGATCGTTACCGGTTCGAGTATTATTAGCTCCCTGGTGTCACCATAGTCAATATCGTAGATAGAGTGTAATGGTTTGTTGGATGGAAGGTATTTACCCACTCCTCATTCTATCTAGCACCCCCAGAGGAATAACGCCGACAAGAATGAAAAAGTCGTTGGGGAGGCACTAATTTAGCGTGCACTGATTAGCACGCATTATGTGTTTTGGGCTGGGACAGAAATGTGAGTCCAGGTGATCTAACCGAATGCCTGTAGCCGAATGCCATACAAGCTAATCAGTACCATGCCACGGAAAGGATACAACCATAGCGAAGTTCCCCCGGCAGGTGTACCATTGACTAGGAAATAGCTGCAGATAATGTTTGCTGACCCAAAACCTTAAGCCGACAAAAAGGTACCACCGTATGCCACCGTTGACAGCAGCGAGGGTCCGTCCATTTTTCCGTACGAGTCACGCCGCTATCGCCGAGCATGACACGGTGGACAGTTTTACTGCAGCATAATTGGATGTTTAACTTTATGACGGTACATTCGGACGCTATCATGCCGTCCGGTTTGGAATTCCTTTGCCGCTTATTCTGATAGTCCGGATCTACGCGGTTTAACGGATGGTAAGGGTGAAGTTAGGCGCTTCCATGCAGAACGATTAGACAGCTTATCATTGTTTTGATTGCCTAGTACGACTATTATTCTCGGCGGGTTATGGATGAACGTGAAACTATGAGGCTATATCCTGATGAATGTCGTCGTTTTATAGCTATTAGGTATTCCTCCGACGTAGGAAAATTAAGAAATATGAAATATAGGAAAATTAGTCCTGAATGCTGGTGGGTTATTCTCCAAGTAGATTTTACTCTTTTTGGTTGCCCTAAAATAATATGAGACAACGCGAATTCGCGACGTGTGATGTTCATGACTGGGAAAGTCAAACAATGTTCATTGTTTTTCCCTCACATTCTCACACTTTCAATGGCAACAGACATCAAGCTAAGTTGTGTCGAACAAAAAATCAAAAAGCCCATATCGGTAAATTGACTAAATCCTCTCAGCACTCGTTCGCCATCGGTCATAATCCGACGTATAACAATAATCGCCATCAGCTTTATGGTGTAATTGGATGTGATTTGAAGCAAGCAAAAGTCACCGAGTGGCCTAAAGCCAACGAGTAAAAAAAAAAACGCTTCACTGGCCTGTGAAAACGCTTACAATGCAGAAGATCATGAGCGCAATAATAAATATCAAATTTCCATGAGAAAGTCAACAGGAGCGTAGCTACAAGCGCCGGTGGCGCATAATCTTCTTCACGCACCACCACCACCACCAGCAGTGGGTATTTCGCTCTCCAAATAGGATTTTCCGTCCTCTCGAAACCGAAACGGGTGATCCGATGGCCCCGGAGATGAATCCTTTGCGCCCACCGTTGAAAAAGGGATGTGTCGTGCGCTTTTGTCGGAACACTAAATCGTATGTCAAATATTGGGATAAGGAATTAAAGGAAGCGACCGACCGCCAGTCCAATGTCGAAACCGGAAACTTCCGGTCGGTGAAATATAATCCCTTTGGTAAAACGTTTGAGACCCGTTCAATTACATCGGGAATAGGGGGCTACCGGGTTTTAGCGAACGCAACGGTAGCTGTGCCACACTTTTGAGGGCCGTATTGAGTTTTTGGTGGATATGTCCGTGTTCTATAGAACTAATTATGATTGATCATAGATTATGCAGGGACGTAGGTATGCGCACGTCGTTGTCAACTGTACGTTTGGATTGTTTAACGCAAAGAAGAAAGAAGAATTAAAGGTAATAGATAAATGCTGTACTTGATGTGTTATAATTTGAGCTAAAATCCTTTAGGCATTCTAAAATAAAATCTAAATCTCAACAATAATTTTAGGTCGAAATCTTCATCGAGCTAACATTGGTGGTTCCCTAATTCTGTTGCCAAAAAATCAAAAATTCCTCCAGTTAATTTATTACTTCCCCACCAGCAAACAAGTCAGGCCCCGACCCCTAATGAACTGGTAATGAAATAATTGCGTACAAAGACGAAAAACATCAAACAAACGTGCAATCCCTTCCGTGCAACACCTACCAAGACAACCGAATCGAGGGCGTCGGCGGCCTCACGGCAAGCGCCGATCATTAATATCCGTTTCCCATCGTGCGAGCTGCAGGAAGTTGGCTAGTTAGCAGAGACACCCTCCAATTTCCCGGGATGCCTTGTTCCCGGGCATACGAGCCCAAACCCTCCGTGATTTCTTCTCGTGCTCTCGAGTAGCGTTGCTCGAGCGAAACTAGTAAATGCGATTATGATAGAGTCATTTCCCCCTTTTGCTGGCCCCTTGTGCCGTAGATTCCTTCCTTGCATCCTAGCAGGGGTAGAGCACGAAGGGCAATAGATTGCAGACTGCTGTAAACCACCGGCCACCGACAGAGTCGATTTCACAGTCTAACCGCGTGCGATGCTAACAACGAGAGGGGTTCGCTCGTATCGTTCCTAGGAGGAGGCGAGAAAAAAAAACATCATCATGTTGTTAAACTAAACAGTGTTTAATGGAAATGCGATACGGGAGACTTATGTTCGAGATTAATCGGGTGAAAGAAATTAAATTTATCCCGGAAAAACGGACTGTTTCGGGATGGGCGCATGAAGGATGTGACTGCAAGTGGTTTTTGGGCCAATCGGTGAGAACAATGGCAATCCGTGTGAGACGAGTCTCCGATGCAGCGTAAGTCAAATAGCGTATGACGTAGTAATCTCCTGTCTGTGCATTGATTTTTATTGGCATCGTCTTACTGCATTGGGTTTTTTTTCTTGCTAACTGAACGGTGAAGATGACCATTTATTGTTAGTTGGGCAAATATATAATTTATCCGATTTATACGATGGGTCGTGATTTGACAAATGCTCCATGGTAGAAGCACAAGAGTGTTGCGGTTTGGTCTCGTTATATGTCAGCCAAGGGATGGAACAAAGCTTAACTCAAAAAGAAAAGCAAACGAAGAGCGTCGATTATGGCACATTGGATAGAGATAAGTTTCGTGACAATAAGATGACGCCTGTAGACATTTTGGGTGAACGTGCGTCGAAACGTAGTGATTAAAAAAGCCTCGATGTTCGGGATACGTACGAACGCAATCGGATGAATCTCATAAAGACGGACACGTGACCAAACGTCTGCCTACTTTGCCTCCGCTGGCACATGATCGACGGGCTCCGGAAACGAACGAACCCGGAAGATAAATTCTTATTTTATTCATAATTGCCTTTGAGTCACCTTCGACCAACTGAACGTTTAACCCTCCGACGGTAGAATTTCTTGTTTTTTCTTTGTTTGTCTGGTATTCTGAAGGATAATACCTATCTCACCAACGGGATGGATCGGACCTACAATCGCATCGCAAAACGAAATAAAGGGATGTTTGCACAGTGTTTACAAAGCGCTTCACACGCGTGCTGCGTGAGGATTGGTTTTGTAATATTTTTTTTTATTAATTTTAATTTAAAATCCACCGACCGGTACACCGGGTGAATGGTGTTTGGTCCCTCGGCCAAAGGGACAGGAGTGCCCAGTTGTAAATATATAGTTTATTAGGATGATGAATAATGATCGACGAGCCCATCGGAGAAGCGGAGATGTGAGAGCATGGGACCGAACCGTAAAGGGGTGTTCACTTGCCACGGTGCAATAGCAGTGGGAAATTAGAAACGATGTAATCGTAGGTCTTGATGTTGTAGTGGGTTGTCGCTTATCTTTTTAGTGGTAAGCAAACGAAGGGATAGCTGTTTATCTATGCAACTATTACGGTGCCTTTATCCGATTGACATTCATGGGCAGTGTGCTCGGGGGATTGATGATGGATGCGATTCAATGAAATTTAATTTACATACATGACTTTTATTTAATTTACAATCGTTGCTTTTATTATGAGTGTTTATGTGTTTTAGATTCTGATAATTTTGATATTAAAGATTTAGATAAGTCGGATCTATAACAAGTAAATGAAAAAGTTATTTGAATTAATAGTGTTAAGTTGATACAGTAAGCGAAATAAAAATGATGGTACTATTTTTTTCCGCATAATTTTTTATGAACTTTCCATTTTAATTATTTACTGTACTTTAATTATGTATGTAATTCAATATTGAAACAAGAAAATAATTAAAAAAAACATTACACAAAATGAAAAAAATCACCTTATTTACAACATGAGTCTTCAGGAAAACACAACTCCGTGTGTCGCACTTCTATCTGTTCGATTTTCCTTTTTTGCGATATTCTTTACAATGTCTCACTTCGAACGCTAATGATGGGAAAATAAGTATCGTTAAAAAGTGCTCAATTCGTTGTGCGGTGTCGCAAAGCCATTGCCGATGCGATTGCAAACTATTTATGGTTCTATTTAATAGCAAAACGTGTAACAAGGAGCAAAAGCCCCAAACAACTGGCCCATGATGAGGCACCGAGGCACGTTTGATGGTTGGTTGATGAGGTTGATCCTACCGTACAATGGTAGGCAGAAGCAGCCTGTTTATAATGTGTCTCATTGCTTTTGATAAATGCAAATTAACGTCATGACTTATAAGGCAGAAATATATTATTAATATGGCATCGGTCGGCTTGCAGTCGTTCATCCGGCGAAACTACGCCACCACCAGTGGCCTTCACCGATCGTCGATTGTCGATTTCTGCCTTCATTCGTTTGATGTTAATAAATTTCCTCTGCCGCTACAAGTAAGTTCGTTGCATTTTCCTCCAAGGCTTCCTCTGCGGAGTTGCACGTTGCATTGGGACCGTGTGACCGTATGCTCGCGTCGCGAGACGAGATTGAGTTGTCTTAAGATAAAGTTTATGCAGGCATGGGAAGGGCTGAATGAGTCGGGGTGCTCCTGCATGGTACCTTTCCACCTTCACCGCCGGACAGCATAATAGTCAATTAGTCATGATGGAAAATATATAGAGCAATTATTATCGTTGTAAATATTTCGCTCTTTGGCGAACGCGCCATAGACAACGCGCACACTCGGCTAGTGGATGGCAAGTTGGTGAAGGTTTGTGGTGTGCGCGATCGCAAATAATAGCATAAAAATCTACGCGCATGAGCTACCACCCTCCATCCCATCCCTATTTTTGTCCTTCCCTTTCATTGCGTTGGAGTGGAAAATGTAAGGTTCGGTTTTGCTTTTGCCTTTCATACTGTGCCATTTGGTTTATTTTTTTGGTACAAAAATCCTCAAACGACAAGCTCGTTACGATCGATCGACCTGGAGATCAATTTAAAACCAAGAAAGACGCAAACAATGGCACGAAACGGCACGAAAGTGGTGGCTATCGATACAGGGCCGTACGTGTGCTTAGCGCGTAAGATAACGAGCACTAGAGTGAGGGCGCTCACACACACGCCAGCGTAATGTGCGAATTCGCCTGAAGCCTTTATTCATGCGATTGCGTCCGATGTGCGCGGATCTTCGATGTTGTGTCAATGCAGCGCAGTAGTCGCGCGTCTAGTGAACTGCATTCGATATCAATCACCCGGCGCCATCCGTCGTTCATCCCCGTGCAACGAAAATGCAGTACAGGCTGGGGGCAGCCATTTTAATGCGTGAACTCGATGATTGGGGTGGGTTGATTGAAATTCCTGCATTATTTAGCGTAAACAACCGAAGGATTGATGCTGCTGGAACGGAGGCCACTAGCTGCTGGTGGAGGATGCATTTACATCCGCCTGGGTTGGAGGTTTGGAAAAAACGATCACACACAACAGCTTAATCAATGGATGGAAAGCATTTCATGTATCGCGCAGAAATAATTGAAAGCTGGTGCTAAAATTAACTTAATTGCCTTCCATTAGATTGCATGCAAAATATTAACACAATAATTAATATTTATGATTTTTGGCAGGGATGTCCTGAATATTGAAAACAAAATCAAATGTATGTTTTAACAAGCTTTTTACGGTGCATATTTCAATTTTAATTTTGTTTTTTTTTTTTATCGAGGTAAACTTCAATTAAACATAGGCAAGATCTTCAATTAGTTTATTTAATATTGAAATAAAATAGACGATACTCCTTCAAATTAATAATTAAACAAAATGGTAAAAAGATAGATTAGGGTTCTATTTCCTCTTCTCCGTTTATATCTAAAATACGCTTGATTTGATCAGGGACATCCAAATAGCTCTTTTATTTTCAAACACATTTTTTGATATGAAATTTTTGTATTCAATAAGATTTCAATTATTGAAGAATAACCGTTCTTTAGTGCCAGGGACTTAATATGGGAATTACTACGGCATACTATCGAGCTATAATTAATTATAAATGCTACACCAATTTCTGACTAGAAAAAAACTCTTAACCTGTAGTAGATTTCAGACTGAAAATAGTATTAGTCAGTATTTTGCGTGGAAAACGTAAAAACCTCCAAATTCTTCAAGTGCTTTAACTTTAATATGAAAAATTGAAAAATGTGAAAAAAAGATAAAAATCTAGTTCAAATTTTTGAAAAGTTTTAGTGACCGATTTGTACAAGAAATTGAGTAAACAAAATGCAAGAAATTAGGATTCGCCAATTACGACCATAAAAACTATATGTCTGCTTATGACTTATAGTACTTTGTTGAAAATTTGAATGGATTTATCAAAATATTACCAAAAAATCGTTTTAAATTTTCTTAAATATCTTTCTACAAATCAGACTTTGTTTAATTAATTATTGACTCCAACAAGCATTTCACCTTGGCCATACCATTAGCTGGGTGTATTCATTCAACCTTATGTACCTTGTCGGCATTGAGAAGGATATTCCATTCGCAAAGGCGGTCCGATCCGTACACGCTACTCAGGAATCAAACACATCTGGGCCCCGGTAAAGTAGCGATCCTAAGTCAATATTTAGCGCCCCAAAAAGGAAATCACATGATCAACAAATCCTGTCGCTGACAACCACCGTCGTTCTTCCTTTGATGCTACGCGCCACACTGCCTGTGTGCCTATGTGCATTCACTACCAAAAAGAAGAAAAAAAAAGTTGGATGTTGCTCTAGGGATTAGCACCTTCTTGTTGTTGTTTTGCGGGCAACATATAAAGTGGCGGCATAACATATATTGTCGCCTGGACTTGAAGCCCAGCCATGATGCTTTTATATGAGTAAACCGAATACGGTGCATACACACACACACCCCGTATGAGCCTACATCCGTTTAGCTTCCCGAGCATGTCAATATTTACTTGACCGCAACCGCCTTTGGAACCGCCCGCACCTTCGCGCTCTTTATATGGGCTCGTTTTGGCCAACTAGCTATTTAGCTCTGGCTGTGCAGCTGACGATCATCAATTAAGTGGCGGCATCCGAGAAATCGATGCCAATGAGTGGCGCACAGTGAAAGTGGGATGCAGTAAAACACATGAAAAAAAAACACACACACACACGGATGCATTATTGCACTCCCCTGTAGTGTCGTCTATCCAATTCGAGCAACGATTTCGAACGACTTGTCAAATAATGAAGATTTCCACCCACCCACAAATAAAGTGACACTGTGTGCTCGTTTGCAGATGGCAAATGGAATCACCTAAATCACGCACCAGCCTATCAAGGGGGCTAGAAATGGATGTGTGTAAACAAATCATCACACCCATTAGCTTCTCTGGGTTTTCCATGCCGCGAGGAAAGTGCCCATTTTATTAATGGACTCGATTAACTTCGGGCATTCAGATGCTGCCGTTTGACGTCAGCTTAATTGGGATGCATTTACCATTGATTGTGGTGCATAATCGCATCATCTAATCGATGATCGGGAGTTGGAACGAAAATAGGTTCTCCGAGAATGCTTCGCCTAACGCTTATAGGATATATTTGAAAGATGAAAGGTACAATAGCAACAAAACCAGGTGCGTAACTTCATCGTTCACAGCTTTTGTTCCAGGACCCAGAGAAAATTGGATTCACAATTGAGAGCATCAAAGCTCGAGGGAAAATCTCTCCCATTAGCTTTCTGATTGGAGTTTTTGTTCGGTTTTGATTGGTTGAGAACAAGCTTATTGCTTCCTGAAGAAAAATTTGCATGTCCCTTGAAAATGGGAAAAACTTCCAAATAGTACAACCTATTGGCGGCAAATTAAATTCTCACCATGCGCTATCGCGATCGCACCGAGCAAAGGCGCAAATAGTGCCCGTACATAAGCCACCAGCTCACCAGATGAAGTAGAAACGAGCATGCCAACGTTGGAAAACGATAAATTCTGCGTCTGTTCACACTGCGTGCCACCTATCTGGGTAACTGGACGATCGGAAACCAAAATGGGGGAAAGGGAGTGGCACTTTCGGGTTCCGGGGGGAAAAATTGATTTCTTATAAAAAAGAGCTACCATTTACTGTTCCTTGGGACAAGATGGCGCGTATAAGCGAACAAAAGTTGAATAAAAAAATATCCGTCCCAACATCCCGGCATGCTACTGTGGGTGTTTGTGGCCCTGGTGCTTGTGCAGTTGGGTGAAATCGAAAATTTGAATATGAATGGAAAGCAATCCCATAAACCAAACAAAGTTTCCCTCCTCTAACCGAAACGGGTTGCCGTCCGCCAAGTGGCGATATTCTTGGCGAAGGCTCCCAGGCGTTTCGCCGATATGTTCGTTTTATTTCCCTGTCGGCGACACCAGAGCATCCGTGCGTTGCTGTTCGCTCGTTCTCTCTTTAACCATGGCTTTCGTTTCCGAAAGGACGCTTTGCTTTTTCGGGCTGGGGACATTTTTTTCCAAACCGGGCTTTGCATCTTCGTGGAAGAAAAGGAGATGCACGACGCTAGCGAATATCCGTACGCCCCAGCAAATCGAACCGTTTAAGGACAGCTTTTCCGTTTTTGCTTTGCGACGTTATGCGATGGCGTTTTCTTCTCCTTAGCATATAAATTAGAAATTGAATTCTTCGAATTGATTGGGTGATGGTTTTTGTTGTTGTAGTTGTTTCTTTTGTTGGTGGCTGACTTCTTCTGGTGGAGCAGTAAAAAAGTGACCCGTTTTTTTGCTGTCGATGCAAAAAGATTACCAGGGTTTCAGAAGAAGAGTGAAAATTCAAATTGAATTTCGAGATCTTCGACGTCCCGCGAGTCAATTGACTGCGCAATTGATTCTGAATGTATACACGCATACACACGCACACAATTTATATTATCCAATTACAGATTGCATTATGGTGATAATACCGGTAGAAGGAATAATTATATCGATTTGAATCCGTCTCCTGCTCCATACCGCTTTATTATGAAGGTCCTAATGCTGCTTCTTTCGCAAGTTTATCAAACGGTTGCTTTTACGTTTTACTATAAATTGGATATGTTTTTTGTCGGTTATAAAAATCGAGAAAATTGCACATCCTACCAATTCCTTCCATCCAGCGAAACAGTTTATGAAAAGCCATAATGATTTCCAATACAGAACGCTCCGCATAACGCGGGACTAGATACTAACAACGCCCATTACCATTTATCACAAGTGGTTGGGAATTAAATTTTCATAAAAGCAAAATCTTTTTATTGCAATTGGTAGCAATATCGTCTTGAAAAGATGGCCGTCTGAAACGAGATCTTTGGGCTTCAGCAAAAAAAGGCAATACCCGACCCGGAACGGTTAGGCGACATACACACCTTATCGACTAAGAAAAACGCAACGACCCGTGTAGGTGCAAACTCGCTTAAATTTTTATGGTGTTGGTTTTTTTTTTCATTCTTCTTCCGACCCCTTTGCTATCCAGGGAGTACCCCATCCCCGCCCTGGAGACACTAAAGCCCAAACCGATGGCCCAAAAGAATATTGCTCCTTAGCCCTTGCAGCGCGCGACTGTGTGGATGAGGTGTTTGCAGTTCGCCCGAAAGGAAGTGAATATGAAAATTCATATTTTACGATTATGAATTTTTCGCGAGCCCTTGTCGCAGCGGGTGACGGGAAGAAGTTATTAAATGGCAACTTTTATGGCAGTGGAGGTGTTTCTTTTGCCTTATTCCACTACAAGCAATATAGCTGGAGCGGAAAAGTTCCCCCGTTTAAAATGCACCTGCACAAACAATCGGAAAAGAGGATGGAATGTGTAACGGGATCAAGTGAAAATGTAAAATTCATAACAAAAAGTAATGATGCTGTCTTGAAACTTGTGGTCTTTCCATGGTGATATCGTCTAAATCGTAGGTCTGATCGTTGGTAGTTACATTAACAAAGTGTTTCACATCCAAGTGCAAGGTGCATTTTGGGTGTCGAATCTTTTCAGCATCTCTAATGTTCCCAAAAACATCCAAGTATGTTCTCTTCCCGGTGCCGCTTCCAAGAATGATTGTGTTGTTATTTCTTTCTTTCTGGGAGTCTGTACCGTTTAAAGCTTAAACCTGAGATCTTAAGAGAGCAATTCTAAACTGATAAGATTATCACTCTATTAACTAGCTGTAAATCCATCCACTTCAGAACAGTGTTGGATTCCTTTTTTTTTTCTTGTTCAAAACTTAAACCCTTACGAAAGGACTAAAAAGGGATTCATGCTCAAGAGTCTAAGAGCGCTGCGTAAATAACAGTCATAATGGTGGAAGGTGCTTGGTCTTTAGAGACCCACACTTAATCCTTATGTCAAACAATGAACCAAAACGGCGAAACAAAGCAAAAAGTAGCAGCAGGAGCCACATGTGCCGGTGCTCGGTTAACAGTTAACAGGGTACACAAACACACTAAAACAACGCAAACCGATTAAAGGACGATGCGGGTTAAAACGGATCCTTTGCCCCTTTTTGCTATCAGCCGACAACGATAAGAGCCCAAAACAAAGGCTGTGCCGGCCGACCACTTGACGAAACAAGCGCATGGTAAAGAAACCAAACCCAAGGACACGCATATCCCTTGCACAGATGCGAGTTTCGGCAGACCAAAGCACTTTGCCGCTCCTCGATCGATTGTCGCGTAATTGTGGCCACGCGGTCAGGGAAAAGATCAAAACCATGTACAACACCGTGTTTTGTGGCGATAAGGTGACCCGGGTGGATGGAAGTGGTCGAGTGGAGGGCAAAAAGAAAAACGGCAAAACAATGATTTTAAATTTCATAAACATCTTTATTTTTTCTCCCTCTTCAAAACGCACACTCACACACACACACAAAATACCAGCGCCACTTTAGCCCGTCGTGAGTGATGCTGTGTTTGTCGTCACTATGGCGCGAGATGACAGGCGCGGGCGCGTACTGGTGTTCGTGGCAAGGACATGCATGCCGCCCTGAGTTATGATCCCATCGGATTGGTTATTTACCGATTCAATTAACACTAACCATTACACCACTTATGTGTGTAGTGTAGAGTGTGCGCTGCTTCGTGATGTTAAAAGCGACAAGGGCGAAAAAGCGGCAACGAACGGCGAATAGTGCAATGAAGTGAGAAAATGTGCGGCAACTTTAACAGTCAAATATAGCACCTACGGGCTTCTGTGTCTTGTTGTAATGAGTGTGGTTTCGGATTGATGCTGCGGTTTGAAACACTAAACTGTTGCACTAAAAAGAAATAGGAATTTAAAACGCATTTATTGGAATAAAACGGCAATATTGAAGTGAGAAGAAAGATTATAGTGAGAGAGAATTAAAACTATCTAGTATTCGAGTTGTAAAAATTTAAGTTTGTTTTAGAAAAAATCCAAAAATAAATACCGGGGAATACCGGATATTTTAGGGAGAAATTGATCACTTTTCGCTTTATTTAATTTTTTAAAGTCCATAAAATAACAACAATCTTTACATTGCATTTTTCATTGCGTACCTCTTTTATTAATGAGAAATTCTTTCAATAGTAAAGCATAGGATTGATATATTTTTTTTAAAATAACTACATATGAAGACCATCCTTAAATTATTAAATGTAGCGATCAGAATAACTCAAAATCTTTTTTAGATTAACTCGATCTTCCTTCATGGTCATAGAGATTCGAATCTTTTAACAGCTCTTAGGGAGCTGCTTCACTTAATCTTACTCCGAAGGACTAATAGAGATGCGAAACCCAAAGGTTTTAAATAGCTCTGTCATGAGCCGAATCGCTGATAGTTTTAACAACTTCGTGGGTGTTGTCTCGTTGATTCTATTCGCGATTTCAATCTTTGTGACGACTAACAACTCTCTAAGAGTAAAAGTAATAGAAACGACTCTCGAAAAAGTTGCTGAATCTCTAAAGTGTTGTTTGAACTCTTGTTCCAACTCTAAAAAAGTAGGCTCACCAGCTCGTTCAGTGGCTAATCGGTTTAAAAGAAATAGATGAAGTAAGAAACTGAGAAGTTTAGTAGCGTTTAAAAAGAAAAAAATGAAACCCTTGTACCTTTTAAACATTTAGCTCACGAATTACTTGTTTTCCGCCTCTGAGTACTTCTTGAAGTCATAGTTTATTGTATTGCGTTTCACAAATATCAATGTAAATCAATTTTTCAGTGCTTGAATTGGCTAACATTTCGTAACATGCGATAAATGTAACATTACTAATGCTAACACAAATTCTGCATTTTAGGGATTTATTATTGTGTACATATTAGCCACAATTTAATTCTTCACATTATTTTTTCGATTTCCATCTCACCATTTGTGCAACACTTTCCTGCGTACAGCATTTTCTTTCGGATCGGAAAACCTTCATAGAAAATCAGTTGTCTCTTGTCATAGATATGATCACGGTGCACCTTCGTCGATGTATAATGCATACGTTTGGGCAACCCGGATAAAAACGACTGATTCCGAGCTGTCGGAACATGACGGGTCTTCACACCCCGGTCCTGGTGGGCAGCACAAGAAAGCCCTCCACGGTCAGCAACACGTCAGCAATCCAAAATTCAAGATCCGACAGCTTATGATGTATGGGGGCCAGCAAGTGAGAAGCAGTCCTGTCAGGGCTGTTGATGGATTTATGGGTTGCACGATGGCACAACTCCGGGACCCGACCGACGATCGCCCGTGAAGAAAAGCCCGTCCGACACTATCGCCGCGCCAACAATGGGGGCCCCGATGAGTGTGAACAATTGTCAAGCTGGTTGCATCGGAAGTGAGAAGTTGGCTGTGGGCCAGCAGGAGGCTGACGGGGCATCAATTGCAACCCGAGCTACAGATGGAAGCAATTGATTAGCGCTGCAGTTCCTCTTGCTTTGCATATTGTTGCTAGTGTCTTAGATCAATGGTTGAGTGATTTTGAAGCCGATTACAAGTGATTACCATTTGTTAGAAAGAAGCCGTTAACAAACACAACCGACGCAACCATAAATAATGTTTTTAATCCTGTTTATCATCATGCTTTATTGTTGCACGTGTATATGCATGAGTTTTGATTGAAAATGTTGATTGTTTTTCGCGTGTAGGAGGAGAGGAAAACTGCTTTGTAATATTTTCTTTGGTTTAATACGCCAAAGGGCTTCTGATTTAGGCGTACAGCACCTAAATGGAAAATTAAAAAAAAGCTATAGTATCTAGGTATACATAAATCAATGTTTGTTTAAATATCGTACTGAAAGTCAAAACAACTCATCCAAGCTGTACGATGTTTTGGGATGATTTGTATCATAATTCCAACAGAACATTCCACATTGGAAAATGATCACTGAAAACAATGAAAGCATCTTCTTCTGCTTCTTCTTCTTCTGAGACTCTACAACCTCTAGAGGTCTTGGCCTGTCATTTCTGGCTTTCGTGACTTGAATGTTCCCGCAACAGGATAGTAAATTCTGCATGCAGGGGAACGGCCCGAATGGAATTCGAACCTCAATGAAAGTATGCAATGTGTAACATTACACCGTAGTGCTCAGCGAGAGTAGATCGGCATGGCAAACATTAAATCCTTCTATTTTCATGCATTGCAATGCAATGCAATGAGTAGTGAGTTTAATAATAAGGATAATAAGGAGAGTTCAAAATATTCCATCATAATACAGTTTACTAAAAATACAAAATTACTGCTGCTTGAAATCAAAATTGTATGAAATGGCTGGCAGAAACAAAAGTAAAAATTTACAAGTGAAAACTGAAAGCATCCATTGTCAGTCCATTCACAGTGGCAAATTTAACAGAAAGGCGAAGTCACCGAGAGCCTCGATAACTATCTGACAAATAATAGACGATTGAATCTCGGATTGGTGGTAAAGATGGTATGGGCGTAAAAGTTAGTGCTTCAGACGAGTGTACTGGATGGGATTCTAATCTCGGTCCTGTACGCACGAACACTGGCGCTGCTATATCCACGGCCACTGCAAGAACTAGCTTGGAGAGACAAGAACAGCTGAATACTTCCAATTGAATTAAAACGTGTTGAAAACATCAAGAAATGATTTTTGGTGTAAATCAACTTTTATTGCATTTTTTAAGTCCAATATGGAATACATGAATATTGCACTGGAATATATTCAAGCTTTCCAGCCATCACACCTGCAATAGGTACATCAATAGATCATCTTATTGTTGCCATTTGTCATTTCTTTTAAAATAGCCTAGCCCTCTTGCCATGATGTCATTGCAAACTTCTTTTTTTACATAATATGATCTTGAACCTGTCCTCGTCTGGGACTGGGCACTGTCATCCGACGTTCGAAGTATGCAAATGATGCATAACTACAAAAAAGCCAGTCAATCTCATATCCCGTTGTGTCCCACGACAGTATGCATCGCTAGCAGATTTTCAGAAGAAAGGAAACTTTTAAAACAAACGTGATACACCACATACCAGTCACAGTTTTGCTGCACATAAACGGCAGCAGGTACCCCGAAAGCATTCTTCTTGCTTTCATGTCTCTTTGGACTCAGGCGTAAGAATCAAAGCGGTTTATCTTGGAAAAAAAGGGGAAAGGGGAACCGAGGTGCCCGGTTCAGTGTATTGATTTTCAATTTATAGCTCATTAATCACAATTTGAGCGAAAAGGCGCGCTCTCAAGGCGGCTCGTTTTTCCCTAACCCTCCAACCACCCCCTATTGTCCTGGGTGCTTGCCTGACGTCTAAGGTAAGCCCCTTCGGTAAGAGTAATGCTGGCCGGATCCGTTCTACCTGCAACAACGTCGCTCAACTCGATCGATCGGCGATTCTTGGCGCGATGTATGTTTAACATGATTATTGTTTTTCTATAATAATATTTTCTTCCCATCCACCAGCAGTCACAACCGCCATCCGCACGATTACGTACCGATAAAGCCATTAATCCTTCGTTTCGAAGGTTCCCTTTCAACGTTCACTGCTTACTTTGCATCGTCAGTTTTGTACCGCGCCGTCGCTGTGTGAATCGGGCTCGACCTTACCGATCCACGAGCGTACGATCAACTAGCGATGGAGCAACACAACCGCTAGTAAAAAAAAAAGAAAGAAAAACGGGACTCGTTCTACGACCGGCAACCAACCGCCAACGATCGATGCCGGTTGACTGGGGGAAAACATTTATATTAAATAAATTAAACAGTATTGATTTCTCGGTTAATTTTTGCCGGCACTTCAGGCTTGTCGGACGTGCAAGGCCTAAATCATGTGTGGGTTTATCAAAGCGGCCGCCCTTCCTGTGTGCGTACCCGTTGCCACCCCCCACCGTTCCGGGATGGTGCGGGACGATCACGACAAACCGACGATGCCGACGAGTGGATGTTTAGCGTCTGTAATATTTAGTTGTCGAACCGATGCCTCGGTCGGTTGATCTGCCTCGGCCATGGCGGCGAACCCCGGATGATGATGATGCGTACAGCATGGTATCGTGGTATGTAAAGACCCCGGACTGCTGGGGCGCGGATTGTTTGTTGCGGAAGCAAACGGAGGCTGCACAATTGTTAATCACTGCGCCAAATGGTGCGCTATCGTCCTGTGCGGATCTTTACAGCCGCACAATTGATCGCGCGCAGATCAAAGCGAAAAGGGCAAGTAGTGGTTGGCAGTGGCCTAGGGTTCGAAAACAATACCTTTTCTTCGCGATTCGTAACGCGAACGATGGGGCCTGCCGTTCGCAGTCAGCGAATCATATGCAAATCTTCAGCAAATATAGACATCTACAGAATTGCCAGACCCCCGTCGCCTTTCCGTGACCAACCCCTGGAAGCGTAGTCATGTCACCTACGTCGTGTTTTGGGTGGCAAGGTGCGGGGTTGTGATGCGCGTATTAGTAGAACAAAACACGGCGCACGATGTGCCATAATGCATTCGAGAAACAATGCAAAAGCCATCGACATCAAAGCGGGCACATCCTGTACACGTTGCCGGCCGTGATGCGAAATGGGAAGCTTACGGGTTTCTGGTGGTGGACGCGATGTTGGAAAGCGCAGTTTTGGAAAAAAATAAAACCGAACCCTTTGTTGTCTCATGCCCCCGAAGTGCAACAAAGTTTTGTGATAGAGGCATTGAAACGGTTTTTGGGCGAATTTATTGCAGCGATCGATAGTTTGGAGTTAGTGCAAGGGGGTAAAGTGTGAGACAATCGGTACTGGTAAATCTTGGATAAACTTATTTTTGTGTAAAATAAAGCGATAGATGTAACTTTGTTTTTCAAAGAATCATTGGACTCAGAACAAGTTTTTTTTGTTTTTTTTTTTTCTGTAGAATCGATCAACATGTTTTTTCTTCTGATTGATGAAATTTGCTTCGAGAAAGTATGACTTACTTTAAGAATATTATACTGTGACATCCAACGCATGCATATTTGTAAATCTTTAAGTAGTAATCAAAGTGTTCTTGGCGAATTTTTCAATAGTTATGGGTAGTGTTGAGTCAAGTAGTTTTTTCGAAAGAGCGGAGCGAACCGCTCACGCTCACCTCGATGAGCGATGAGCGCGAGATAGCTCCGCACCGTGCGCTCCAAAGAGTAAAATAAGAAAAAAATGGGTTTGTTCTTTTTTTTAATTTTGAATATTAAATGCAATTGATAAGTTGTATTTAATTAGAATTTGTTTTAATTGCTGCCAATATGTAACAAAATAGTAATTAAAATTTTTTAATCCTCTTCATGACTTTTATGATAATTTTTAACACTTCTGAAACAGCGTTCCTCGAATTATTCGCAAGGATCGCCGGCAACAGTACAGTACTCTCTGGAGCGCTAGTCACACAGTGAAGAGCTACCTGATTTCAAATACGGAGCGCACTGGGCTCGCTCAGTTAGGTGATCGGAGCGATTGAGGTAGCTCTTTCGTTCACGACCCAACACTAGTTATGGGTATCGATGAATAAAACATTGTTTGCAGAAAATTTTTTTCGAACATGAAATAAATGCTTCTCATGTTAATATTTTAATTATTTATGGTTTTTTAAGATGCAGTACGAAATATATATAGTTATCTCTGATGTACTAAAATACTTTTTTCCTTAATACTGCAAGATCGACTTATTGCATTCGAAAAACTGATAGTTCTGAAAGTCCAAGCATTCCAAAACGTTGGATCAACTTCACCATGCCGGAGATATTAAAAAAGATGGATGGACTCCACTCCACTCCGTCTTTTCATAGGCTTCAAAAACACAAATGATAGAAATACGATGCTATGAGCCCCTTGGGAATCCTAGCCAAGCTTACTACACTCTCTCGAATGATAATGATCGACGCCACAATGTCAACATAAGGAGTTGTTAGAGTAAAATTTCAGGATTTTTTTTATTCAACTGAGGGTCAGTGCCATTTGCCTTACGCCAATCGAGATTTAGTGAGATTTTTTGTAGAGCATTTGGAAGTATTAGTTGACATTGTTTTCCAAGATCTTGGAGGAATCGATATGGAGGCGTCAAGCTCTATGAGTTGTACGATAATCTGACTACAGTACAAGGAATTAGATTAGACCCAGGTTCCGGTGGGTTTGTCATATCACGGAAATGGCACTGG
Organism: Anopheles culicifacies; assembly: GCA_000473375.1. Classification (NCBI taxonomy): domain Eukaryota; kingdom Metazoa; phylum Arthropoda; class Insecta; order Diptera; family Culicidae; genus Anopheles; species Anopheles culicifacies. The sequence continues at coordinate 23,541 of KI422775.1, forward strand.
GCTTCCCATAAAGTCTTTTCAGACTAGCCAAAGGACAAAGGATACTTGATAGGTCTACTCTGGTATGAACTGAAAACATTGGTACGGCTTCGTAGGCGTTTTACCGTAAGCTGAATAAAATATTTCTGCAGCCGATTACGAGCACGAAGCAAAATAAAAGTCCAAATAATAAGATAAATTGAGAAATTATGCAAAGAGTAATTTTTATATTTTAAACAATTCTTTAAAAATGCTCAACGAGTTCCATTACATATCAGCAAAAATCGTCATTTATGATTATAAAATGACACCTCTCTACTAGGGTACGTTTCATCTTCCTTGCTTGCTTTTCATATTCACGCAATGTTTCGATCACCGCCGACATTTTACTTAATATCATATTTTTCTGCTCTTTCCAAATCCAAAATGAAACCCCATCCTCTTAAGTCACCACCGTTTCAATGGCTACTCAAATCGAATGCAAATGTTGAATAAATGGCCTGTTTGCTGAAGCGATTAACAATTAACACTCTGAAAGATGTTTGATTATTAATTGTCTAAAAATCTCCAAACCCGGGGCGCGTACCCTTGTTGAAGTGGCCGAGAAGGTAAAACGGCCGTGCCGAAGAAACAAAGCAACATACCACAACAGCACGGAATGGTTGTTGGCCAAGGCGGCGTTGTATGTTGCGCCGAAGTGATTCGAATACAAACAAGCGGCAAAACTCCTTTCTTCATGGCTGGACAAACAAGCAGCACGGCACGGCTGAAGCTGGCAGCTGTTGCACGGGATGAGAGGGTTTTGACCATTTTCGGGGCCCCAGTTTCTTACACCTGCTGCAGCAGTTGTGGATGCGTTCCGGAGGGTTTCGGCATTAGCAGCAGCAGAAGTAGCAGCAGAAGCGCGGAACTGTCGACGGCCGGCGATGAAAATGACCGTCCCGCCGCATTGGGCCTTTGAATGGATGTGTCCCGTTTGTCGGTAATAATGACAAATTTTGCCTCTCCAAATATCGACACCGATGCCGACGGTGTGTATGGTGTTTGATGCCCGGCACCATGAAGAACTTGTTCCTAATGAGTTACCCGCGGACTGAGTGTTTGTTTGCGGCCAGCAAATAATAAGCAATATAATGCAGCGCGGTAAATTGAACGCGCTGGACATCCCTAAAGGGTGGCTGACAGGTTCGTTTTCATTGGATGCTAATGAAAGCACAAATGGAGAAATAACAATAATAACAATAAAATGAAGGAATAACGACGCGATTTGATGGAATGTTTTCTACTTTAGCGCATGAAACATGGACCCATTCCGCATAAAATCCAATATCCTTTTTAACGCTTATCGGAAATGTGTGATCGGAAAACCGGTGCAAATCGTTCCTGCTCTAAAAGACATGCGAAGCCAAAGGGAGACAAAGGGGAAAGCAGAATTTGTTTTTCTTCCTTCAATCGTATCGTGGCTGGAAAAGCCTGGAAAAGTTTGCAGCGGAAATTAAGTTCAGGCGGATTGAATCACCAATTTGGTTGTTTTTTCTCCACTTCAGTAGATTAGCGGTGCCATTTTCCTTGCTTTTGGTGTTGATTTGTAGGGAAATGGAAAAATAGTGCCAGTCGTTGATGAATTTATGATTGACAATTGTTTTTATTTTTTGGGCGATTTTTGGCCACCGAATGTGGAAGTCACGCCTTTCCTGGTTTACACGCACGAGGAAATGAAATTTGCATCGAAATGGAAAGCGTGCTGCATTTTTGAAAAACAGTTTGCATTTTTTGTTCAATGAATGTTCAGAACTATTGACGAAAATTGAAGAGCATAGCTTATGAATGTTAAAAACCAACGATGAAGCAAACATCCATTCTTATCGTTAATTTTTAATTATTGCTTTTCCCTCTTTTTCATTGATGGATTAAGATGCACATTTGACAACATTGTTATGATCAATCAAGCCTGATAGCAATTCAATCATTACCGCACCCATCACTTCGATTCACAACTTTTTCGACGTTCTCTAGAGACCCACATTGGACACCGACATAGCGTGTAATTCGAAAACCAATCTGATTATTACCGGTTGGCCGCAGCGCTGTAGCGTTTGTTGGGGAAACGCTTTGCCATGAGGACCCAAGCCATGCACGGAACACGTCCGAAGTGATAATTGCATTTCGCTTCCGTTTTTGCATTGCCCACCAATGCAATACTCAATATCAGGCCAGGCCTCGGGCTGAATTGAAATTAAAAACCCTTATCCCATCAGAAACGACCTCACTCGCTTGAGTTTTCTCCAGTTTTTTTTTGTCGTTTGCTTCTCATTCACGGTGCATTTGGTCGGAGTATTTTTTGCTGTCCCGTGTGTTTTGTCCGGAACAAGGACAGAGGAAAAACGCAAAATCATGAAAAGTGGAACGCAAATAAATTACTCTTTTTATTAATTCGCAATTGATTGCGATAATTCACGCAGTCGCGCTATTTGGACGGAGGCTGATCTCTCCAAACAGGCGATCGACGAGAAGAATGAAGCGCCCGTAACCGAGTGTATCGGAAATGAGAATTCTGCAAGTCACAAAACGATCTTGGCGGCAATCTTCAAATAAGTTCCTAGAGCTTTCAATTCGATCAGATCGTCCAGGTTAGCACGCAGTTTGAACAGTATCTGGGCATTGTTTATGGTGAAGATTGTGAGCGCCATGGTGATGGATACGATCCACGGTACGATCGATGAGCTGTCGAAGATGTGTATCTTGAAAGCATGCCACCATTTGTTGGTAATTTGTAGAATGATGCTAATCGCGCCGGAAATATGCGAGCGATTTGGGTGGTCTTTGGTTTTTGGAGTGTGCTACAATATTGGTTTTTGGTTGAAGTCACTAGTTTCTTCTACTTCTTCTCGGCCGAACGAGCTATTTGTTACCTAGATACCTAGACTTAATCATTCCACTGGTGTTGGGAAATGAGATGCTGAGGTCCTCGCTCACTCTGCTCACCGATGTAAGTTAGTGAGCATCTTACTCACTATGTATAGAATTAAGTGAATCTGGGATTGAACCCCAGATCGAATCAATTCGCATTTAGTCCCAAATTGTGGAACTTCTATATCATTAATCTGGATTCAGTTCTATCAAGATAGGAAACCAGAATTGAGTTCTCAAACAAAAATTCAGATAAGGTTCTCAAGGGATTGGAAACCAGGATTACGATCATGTTTTATGCGTAGTTTTCGAGATTTTTTTGCAAAATGTCAAGTCTTTGAACCAAATATTGTAACGATTTGAATGCGCTTGCACGTAAGATATTGTTGCATTCTATTTTTAATTCTCTTTTCAAACTTGAAACTGGTCATGCTAATCAGAATTATTGATATCAGAACAAACATATTTTTACAACGATATGAAAAGCAATTCGAAATTATTCTAAATATTACTCAATGAGTTAGATGGATTCGGAAAATCGATCCTAGCTTGGATCTGGATTGGTGGGATTGTGACCCAGTCGAATGGGAATCGGAGTCGTATGGGATCGTATCAGATTATTTCCTGATCACTGGAAGAAGTAACTCATTATTTAAATATTGTTTGTACTAGCAGCAACTAATGACAATCAATACGATTGTCTGGCGTGAAGAAGAATTTAAATTTAAAATGGGATGTATCTTAGCAATGTACAGGGTGAACTTTATTAATTGGTTTGAATTGATTGTGAGATGCTGAAAATGAAGAATGAGCATCATCGGAAACAACCTCTTGCAAAGGAATTAGCTCACGACTGAATCTCTTTCAAATGAGGGATCCTACGACTGAGCCTTTTTCCAAAGAGGCTCGTGACAGCGACGAACACACATGAGGTAGTTTGAAATAAATCGTCAAGGATGGAAGTCCCTATTTCCTCATTTTATGAGGTGGTTACATTTTATTACGTCATTTATTTGACACTTAACTATAAGCATCTTTCGGAGGAGGCTCAATTGTGAGTCGCCTCATTTGAAATAGGCTCAATTATGAGATTTCACTATTGAAAAAGGCTCTTTTGTGAGATCCCTCTTTCTAATTAGGTATCTCATTTATCAGGAAGTGATAGACTCACTTTTGCATTGGTTACGTAGATAGCACGTAGCTGATTATTAAGATTTTCCAGGATACTACCGTCTCGGCCAACAGCAAAAATAAAACTAATGGAGAAAAATGTTAGATCTCCTAGCAGGACATCCCCAACAGTTTCACCAACATGCAAACGAATCAATGAAACTCCCGGAGAAAGCTACCAGAGGGTTTTCTCCCACGTACAACTACATCTGTCCACACAATTATTCTTCTTGTCCGAAAACCTGTAAAACCCTTGCCTGTAAGGTCGTTTGTCTTTCTAACACAATTTCTTCGTTTACAACTCAACCGTTATCGATAAATCAAACGCACATACAGATTGACAACTGACAAACTGTGTACGGTTTTAAACGCAAAATGCAACATGCATTACAGAGTTTTCCCATCGATCGAAAGGATCTGAAGTACGAAAATGTTTCATCCCGATCCGGCCGACCATTCAATCCTTGCTGCACTTGCCATGTACTCTTGCCGCACTGCGTTGTGTGCGCTTATCGATCGTTCTTTCATCTGGCACCGCATCTTACGGGCTTGGGCCGTTGTAATTTCAGTCAATTTGACATGTCACCGCTACGTCTTCGATACAGTGGCACACCCGAATCGAAAAGGATCGGGAACAATAATTTAGGATAGATCGTATCGGGTGTATCTTTCGGTTGATCCTTTTTTTTCGGATGGAGGAGAAAACACAACTTTAAAGCTTTACCTGGCTGTGCCAAACGTTGTATCCAGACCGTTGAATGTTTTGTTGTTAATGTGCACCTCAATGTATTTTGGTGGAAGATAAATAAATAAAATCGTTTAAGGCCGAACCTACGTTTCTATTGAATCTTTTTGCCAACCAAACTTAGCTTTGATCCTACAAAAAATGACCAAACGTAAGAAATAGCATAAGAGCGTACATAATTCATCACAATAATTAAGCCACATGAGCAGGACTCTTGATCAAAACAAAAAGTGCGTTGCATTTATCAGTGACACATTTTTAAATCCTTTTTTCCCGCATCTGCTTCTTGGCGGGGAACGGATCGCAACGTTTCGGAGGTGAGTAATGGGTTTCAAACTACAAATGAGCTACCGAGGTACACACCTGTGCTTTTGTTTCCTGGCCGGGTATTGAAAAGCAATTCCAAACCTATCCCAATCGTCCTGCCGAGCGATCCGATAATTTTGATTTACAACTCAATTAACTCGCGCGCTCCGCACTGAAGGGTTTTGCGGTTTGCGCAGTAGGTTCGATAACGTGGCAGGCGTGTCCCTTCCGTTTAACGATCGCGTACGCCTACCGAAGGGATCGGTGTGCGTCTTCTCTTAGAAAATGTGCATATTTCTTTAATTGGAAACCACAAATCATTGCGCTTGAATGGACAAATTCGAGAAATGCTGCAAGCACATACCAACCTGCCAACCATACATACATTCCAGCACTTGTATACATGAGTATGGAGCCTTCGGAACTACTTGGAAAGTAGCATTGGAAGGCCTTGTTAAATTCTGTGGAGGTAAAAAAAGAAGCTAAATTTAACAAACTATTGAAAAATTGAAATAAAAACACCAACAAAATGCAGGTGGATATTTTTGGGATTATTGCCGTTCCTACGCTAGACGATCTTTATCTACGGCTAGCAATCGGCAAAATGCACCTCGCGCCACAACAGTAAAACAAAACGGTAAGCAGCAAATGACAGAAAAATGGATGTCATCATTAAACGGTTTATGGCTGGTATGAGGAAAAAACAAAAACTACCTTCCTATCTTTCGGAAGCAATCAACACATCAGAAACGTTCGAAGTAAAGCAAATGGGCCTACTTTCGTTGTTGTCTCACTTGGGAAGAAGATTTCGTTTGTGTGCTGTTTGCCACAGGATCACGTTCGGTATGTTTGTTTTTAGTTTAGGTGGGCAGTTGTGCTATTTTGTTTTACTTCCTGATCATTTGAGGGTCAATTAATTAAGGAAGCAATTAAAAAAAAAATTAAACTATTCCCAATGATTTCTCTACAATAATATTATAGACGTTTCTGAATTTTTATAGATGATTTTGATAACTGAATGAGCCTTGATTAAACTTATTTAAAATAATACTAGCTTATTTGCTTTTATAGAATTGAACATATTTATTCATTTAATTTTAATGTTTCTAATTAACAATTTTTAACATTAGTTCATATAAATTTTATAATTTGGTAGGTGTGACTTTAGACGGTCGGTTATTGTTCGCAACCAAACTTTTCATTTTTCAGTTTAAAGATATTATAATTAAGTTTGCTAAATTTTCATATTTGCTGGTAATATGAATACATATTTTATTTTTCATAATTTAATTGACCAGTTTGTTATGTTACTGGCATTTATGTCATACCTGCATTAATATGATTTTTTAAGTTACTTTCTTTTGATGTCTTTTGTTTTCAAACCATGCCTTACGAGTTTTATTTATTGTTATTGTTGCGTGCTTATTTTTTCCTTTCTTTTTTTTGTTCCTATTTCATCGCAATCAAAGTTTCTTACATGTTGTTTTTATTGGTTCTTTCCATTTCTTGTCTTTTCACCTTTTATTGAGCAACTTGTAGATTAAATTAATTGCTTAATTTGTTTTGTTCCTTTTTTATATTATTGTTACAAGGGCTTTCAATCTTGTATTTTTCCATGTTATTTTTTATTTCTGTTTAGTCTTTTAAACTAAAAAAGTTTCAATCGCCTTGTTTTGATTAACAACCTGTTGATTGTATAATTTTTTTAGTGCTGCTGTTTTTTTGTGTTTATTTTATTGTTCTCTTCCTTTTGGACGTATTTCAATTGTAAAACAAGTTGGATCTAAGAAATGTTAACATGAGTCGCTCTTAAAAATTGAGCTTGAAAGTGAAAGTAAAAGGCGAAATATGAGTATTGTTAACAACACTGTACTATTTTATCGCAAAGTAATAAAAAAATATCTTAAAACTAAAAGAGGGAAGAAACTGATAGAAATGTCACTAAACGTGTCGTAACATGAGAAGAAACTGACTGTTTGTAATAATTGTAACACGTCTTAATCGCACGGCGGTTGAATTAGAAGAGAGAGATATATTCTAGGATTTCACAATTTTCATTTCTGCTTACTTGCTAAACTAATACCACCAAACTCCTCGGCTGATCCCAGATTAAACTCATGTATTTACATTGCCTACCTTTTAGGCTCAACACTGACTTTGAGCAAATACATGAAAATGTGAAGAAATGAGGAGAAAAAGTACATTGCAGTAACCCCGGAAAAAATTATAATTTACAAAAGTGACAACAAATTAACAACTCGTTTAATATGAAAACTTACGACACTCTTTGCGTTCGAAGTTTCCCATCATTCAGTTAAACTTTCAATTATTGATAGTACTTTCCCTGTCTCGCTTTATTCGCCACCTATGATCTATCCATCGTGAGACCCAGGATCACTTGCTACTTCCCAGCGAACAGCTTTCCGAAGTCCCAAACGTTGCTTGGGAAAGTTCCCGTTAAATATGAGGTGGGAAATTAATATTCTCTTTTCTCACCAGCAAGTAAAGAAGAGCAGCGTACAGCGCAATGTGTGAGGTCAGGTGAAATTCCATTCAACCTAAGCTGATCGATAGCACCGATCGAGCAAAAGATGCCCAATGAGCCAAGTCATCGTCGCGTCACCGGAACTGACGCCCGCTAGTCACCGTGGTAGCTTAATTCCGGAACCAATTTGTTAAGCCAATGATCATGAGTCAGCTGGTAATGGATATCGTCTCACGATCACAGCGATTTTGATGGACGACGTGTAGGACCCGTTCTAGAAGACGTTCTCGGCCCATTCTCACATTTGCACATCGCTGGGAAAGCATGTTCACACCATCATCTTCATATGTATTGCAGATAAATAAAACTTTTGTCCAAGATGCATCCTTTTGCATCCGTAAACAATGCGCCCCACTAACCAGCCTGAAAGATCCAATTACTCTGCTCATCCGGTTGTAATGGGCAGGAGGCACCAAATTGTGTCCCCCATCGGGTAACCGAATTCGCTGCGCACAATTTATGACCGATTTCGCGAAGGTCCGTGTTTCTCCGTGCGCCTAATGAGGTTACAGAATGCTTAATTCAGCTTTACCCTGCCAGGGGGTGATTCGCCCGTGTCGCCTGGCTGTCTTCTTTAAGCCAAACAATCGATTCCTTTTTCCAATACAAATTAACGATCATAATTCATTTGCCTGTCAATTTGTACGGTTCACATTTTCGGGGGTTGCTCGTATAAAACCGGAGCTCGCTGGATGAAATAAAACATTGCCGTGGAGCATTTTGTGACAAAGAAGATATCAATAAATAAATTCAGCAAGCCGTGTAGCAGCAGCAACAGCAGCAGGACAATCGGTTGACAAGTTTTTCAAAACGCACACCATGCTAAGAAAATAAAACTAACGAGCGATGCAAAAGCGATCCTTGGACGAAGGAAGGCAGGAGTTTTTCTGTTTCCTTACGTTTCTGTACGGGGTCAACAGTGACCCACAACCGGTGAGATGGACTCAAAGGCTCTGCATTCACCTCGAAATGCTCGAAATGGTTTCCGAAAACAAATTCGTCCGGATGCTACCCGTAGGCAGCGTTGACAGGCTGGTAGAATAAATCGGAGATTGATTCTGAATTAACGATCGATCGATAGTTTGACAGAAATGCAACCGATTCGAAGATATCTCGGTCAGCTCTACGGTTGCCGATGGCTGAAGGACGATGTTTACTGGCTGCTCGGAAATATTTTACGTCAATCCACCACCGCACGGGATGCCTGCCCCGTGTGCTGTTGGTGACGGTGGAAGTAATCCTGTTTCCAGCATCTAAATCTGTAATAATGATGTGAAGCAAAATGTCAAATTGGCAAAAGCGATTGTCTTCGCCCCCGAAATGCCAGAGACAGTGAGATGGAGCAAACTTTTCCCGTTTCATTATCGACGGCTGTGTGGTGCGATTGAATATCGAAGATCGTTATAAGTGATTCGGTGAGATTCGAACAGGAAACAATTTGAACTGCTCGCAGGTGAGGATGCGAAAGGGAAGGGATGGGAAGGGAGGAGGGAAGGTTGGACAAATTCACAAAACCCGACATGATGGGTGAATCTTAATAATGCTCATATCATTAAAAGGAGAAAAGTGTGCTGCCGTATTCTTGAATATGTACTTTTGGAGAAAATCATTTTTTGATTGGAACAATCCATTGTCAGCAAATATGATACATTACATGGGTGGAGCGTTTGTTATGCGTGGAAATAATTGGCTTTCGAGTAGGAAACATACAAAGGGAGTATTGAAAGCTTCCTACGGGTGCATGAAATACTGCAATATGTTTTCTAACGAGGCACCTGCTTTTCGAGGAACTTGGCAACTTGGAATACTGCTAAATAGTATTGTGTTTGTCGTTGGGTATAGGGAGTATAAGTGCTACTGTTAGCAGTTTCCTCAAGTGGAGAGGGCTTTGAATGATGAAGAATATGAAAAAAAACCTGTCAAAATATTCCCATTAACATAATCGTATGTTTGGCTTCGTTTTGCTAAATTACGAGGATCTTAACGACCCAAAGATCATAGCCCGTTCGACAGCATCATCTAAATATTCTAAATTGCAAATATTTTTTAAATTCTCGTCGCTTGAGCTCCTTGAGATTATGAATAATTGGCGCTGGTTATTTAACGTGAAAGGATTGGTACCAAATTCCCATCCAAACCGGTTCTTCCATATGCAGGGCTTGACTATTCGGTTACAGGGTAAATACTCACCAACAAAGTTAGAAACGGCTTGTCAAGACCAATGAGGAATGTATTATAATGCAAAAAGGATAAGAGTTTGCGTGGAGAACACACTGAGGTCTCCCTAAGAATGAGGTATCAGTGATAAAAAATCCCCGGCGAGGATTGAGTTGCCTTTTTTTTATTCCTGATACATATCATATACTGCAATCTTTAAGAGTAAGAAGTGGTTGCACTTTGTTTTTTGAAAAGATCCTCTTGACACATCGCTTCTTGTGCCTAAAGAATATGTTTGCAAAGCGTTACTCAAATTTTATAGCTTTCATGAATACCTGAAGATTCTCTCAAGATATCTGAAAATTTCAAAACTAAACTTGACCTGAGATTTCTGGTTTACGGGAGAACGGTGTGTATGGGATTCGATCCCCGGTCCTGTAGCTAAAACTGATACGCGGTCTTGGTGTGCTGCATGAGTCCTCTAAATCTCTCACGATGCAGAAGTGCCTCCATCTCTGTGTGGGCATATCACGCCTCCTCTGTCAATGTGAATGTCCTAAAAAGGTTAGGTTTCTGGTGCCATTTGCAGAATAGTTGTAGCACAATAATGAAGACTTTGCACTAACATTAGGGTAGGATCCGGAGCTTCTTGAAGGACAGCCATGCACTCCTACACAATTTTTATCTAGAAACGTCCCAGTGGTGCAGGGACTTAAGTTGGTTCATGACTGAATATGATAAGGAGAGTAGTCCTGTAATCTAGACTATCAGAAGGTCGGAGAGATAACCAGATGCTAAAATAAAATGGTAAGTCTTCCACATGGAAAAGCCTTCCACAAAGTCTGTCAGCTCCTCTGTTTAAAAAAAAATATTTCAAAAGTATATTTCGCAAAACTGTAAAAACACAATTCACTTAGGAATCATATTGATTCATTCGACTCATACAGATACACGAATCTGAATCTTACTAACTCAGTACAACCGCTAATTGTACAGTTTTTACTCGGAATATGAAATAAAGTGATATCATAAATCTATTTAAACCTTCGCCTGCGCCTTATGCTTAAAGCTAAGCCTATTTTCTACTAAATAACAAACAATTGATCACACTGTCTGCCTAGCCTATCGAATTGGAGAGCAAACAGTATCGAGAATCAACCATACTGCAAGTCATCCCCAAAACAGATGAAGCACAGCATTCAATACGTTTCAACAGTGAGGGGATGCTGATTGGGCGCTGATTGATGTGAGATATTTTGTTATGCGCCTGAAAAGTGTGCCCAAATCTTCCGCGAGTGAAAAAGAAAAAAGGTTCTCAAAAAAGTTTTTGAGAAAAGCCGCCCAAGCACGTGCTCAAACGTTCGGCACACGCGTGAACGCGGGCCCAAAATTAGAGCTGTCAGCACGGTATGACCGCCCCGAACTGCAATCGAAACCGATACACCGCACAAACCGCAAACTTACATTCGCCGAACGGCAAGTCGCCTTTCGGCACCTCAATCGGACATTTGATTGTAATTTATGATTCGTAATTACTCAACGAAAATGGTCAGTTTTGATGGATGAATCACGGAATGCTAAGCAATTGTCAAACGTTGTTAGAGCGTCTATTTCATCGATAGCCTGTGAGTCTTGTCCACGAATGCAATGCTCTCTTCGCGACGATCAGGCGTGATCGGTGGACATGATGCTGGACTATGGTGTATGTGTATGTCGTGACATGCCGCCGTGATAAACCATTGGTGGTAGTGGTACGTGTGCAAATGAGACAGGCGAGCATCGGGTCGTGTCATGAAATCAGCTAATCACGCCAAATGAGGACGCACTCGTCAAACCAATTGGATTGGAAATAGTTATGCACATGGACAAACGATCGATTAGCGTATCGTCTGATGATCGTAGCATTGGCGGCACAAAGGTCAGGCGTCAGCATGCGGGGTTGCTGTTATGCCTTTCGTGAGGGATTTATCAACCGATCCCGCTGTGAAGGCTAAACGTTGTGTTCATATCTGGTAGCAATTGTACGTGATCATTGGTTAGCGGTACGAACAAGTAGTTTCTGTTAGATTTAGTAAGATTTTGACAGTAATATTGGTTGAGAATTTATTTATTTAGAATTAATTTATTTAGAATTTAAGCTCAAAGATCACTTAGAGCCGAAGGGAAATAATAGATAATTATAAAATTTCTTGTTACAGAATTTTTCGTACAGAAAATCAAGGATCTAAACAAGTTATTCGTCAATTCTCGTATTAAATGAACAATTACAGCCATAAAATCGTAAACGATACTACGAACGTTACTTATCGTTCGTACTTAAAAATTATTTTCGTATTATTTGTTTGTTCACAAAAAACTTCAAAATTGTTCACAAATCATGAATACCAAATCATAAGCTTTCTTTATATTCACGAATTTACAAAGCTTAATTTCAAGTTACAATAAAAATAATTTCATAGACAGACCTATTCAAACACCTCATGAAAAGCTTGCTACAAGCTTTACTGTACTTTTATCATGGACACAAACCGCTTGTGTTGCCGCTGGTCTAAAGGCCTTTTGCATCGGAACTGGTATAGCTGCGGCAGTTGAACGTTGCACAGTGGGAAAGGAACAGAAAAACCCGTTAAAATTACTTTTCTTAATTTTCAAGCGGCTTGAAAATGTTGATTCAGAGCAGCATTTGGCTAAAGATGACTTAAACATAATTACGTGGATAAAGTAACATAATTACGGGAATGTTTGGCGTAAATCGAATTCATCAATTCACACGTTGTTTTTAGTTCGTTTAAAGGGATAATTCATCATCTTTTAAACAGTCAGCTAGGCGGGTAGCCTAATCAATTGAACCAAACCTCTCTTCTTGCTGCTTTGGAAACTTGGAATTAATATATACTCTTCTACCAACTGTGAGAAACAAGCATGTTATGAAAATTGGGTTCATTGTTTCTAAAACAAGTCGGGTTAAAATTTAACAACCTTAACAAGAAAACCGCTTGGAGTTGACATAATATACTTACTATAATATATTTAATGGTATATTAATTAATGGTCTATAATATACTTATAGAAATAAAATAAGAGTTAAATAATTTTTCAACTGAAAACTGCATCGAAATTAGCAATCAGGTCTAAGTGTTCTTCATGAATAAATAAACTTCTTCGAATTTGGCTGATGTATTAACAAGTTATAAGCTTCCAGAATTGCTGGCTAAACGGCTAGCTCGGATGTCTGGAATATGATGTGTTTTTCGACTAGTGGGAGAGTTAATATGTTACGTTTATTTCGCCAATTTTACATACAAATTTTTAATATTGCTAATACAGAGTAGATTTTAAATATATAAACTAAACAAAATTTTACACAAAGCTTTGTTTAAAATAAAATAATGTTACCGATGTTTTAGTCGTTCAACACTTGAAGAATGTAAAATTGAAATCTATTATAAAACAACAAGTACAGTTAAATTTGAAAACTCATACGCTGAGAACCGCGAGACACGGATGCAGACTGTTTTTAGAAATAAATCAACTCGGTTCTGTTCTACTCGACTTTCATCGTTGGCACATGATGGTCGTGTTAGTATTTTCGTTATTCCTACCCTAAACCGAAAAACAATGATGATATTTCTGCAAAAGCTCAAAAAATATTATCCCTGTTTATGAAAAACTCCATAACCATTTACCATAAGACTTAAACTCACAAATATGTTTTTTTTTTTCGTTAGGAAAAGGTATAATGCAGTAAAGCTAAGTTTAATGCTGAATTCTCCACTTTATTGATTGAAGTTTGTAAATAAATATAATTGTTTCAAATTAAAATGTTAAAGTGTCGAAATTGGTTTCGAAATTATAGCTGCAGTGAGTTAAGGATAAATTGTTAAAAACGAGTTTTGTACATTACAATTTTTTGAAAAAAAAGAACAGCAATAAACAAGTAGCAACATCAAAAGGATATAAAAAGAGTCGAAAACATTTTTAAACAACAATATCATGTTAGTTAAAAAATTTCAATAAAAAAAAAGAACTTCAAAAGGCTAATAGAAGACAATTTCAGTGTTCATTTGGATTTTTACTTCGAACATACACCACAATGTTATATTCAGATTGTAATAGAAACTTACGGTTATGGGCAGTACGATTTCTGTTGTGCGTCTGGAATTTTAAGAACCAAGGCTAATTGTGACAAATTGTCACTGTTACTAAAAAAAGGGCAAATTTATTGTTTCCCACAGTGGATCGGCGGTCGATTAGTCAATCACACACATGACCCAACGTCATGCCCCGAAAACAACAATTATTCATCACCAGAATCTCGAAGAAACCGTACCGACTACCAAAACAGTGCGCACAACAGTAAAAACAAAATACACATTCCGAAAGGGTTATCAGTTTTATGACACAAATTAAAATTCAATTAAGCCGCGAAAGGGATTTTATCCCAAACGGTGGCGCTGGTGGCATCTGGCAGTGTAATAAATTTCTTTCGTTATCGCAATCGGCTTCTGTTCTACGATCCACACGCTGCTCGTATGCGAAGATCAAGTCCGAGATCGACGGGCAGCAAAATGGCTTGGGCGTTAAATGTGCGGTAGCGCGTTTATTGATCGTCATTAATCTTTTCCACCACAACACAATGACATCAATACGGTCAGCAGGGCGGAGTACGGGAAGAAAGGAGATCGCATGTTTGAATCGATGCCAAATTTAGAAAATTGCTCAAATCTGAGTAATAAACTTTGCATTTATTTTATTGTTCCGCTTATTCGCTTAATGTTCTCGCCCGTCTCGTTTCTCGTAAGGCGTCGTGAGGTTTTCCACTATTCGGTTGATAAATAAATCGTTCGAATCTGTGCAGAACGCCACCGATGCTAATATTCATATTCATATTTATTCCGAAAAACAAACATAACACATTCTAATAGAACGGACAACTTTCAAGTGGATTTGTTTTCTCCCATCTCTTTCGCGAAGGTGACGTACACTGCAACACAATACTGACCGTCGGTTCTGGTTTAAATCCACGCCACGGATGTGCGATCGTGATCCCACCTTCGCACACTGTTTCGATCACAAACACAGATCGAGTAGCCGAAATTGCTACTGATCGATCATCATCCGACTCAGTCCGCACGGGATTAATTGTTGATAAAACGATCATTCGGAAGCGGTTCAGACTACTCCACCCCTGTAGCATATTTATATAGTTTCCTTTCCTTTTCCACGTTCGGTGGCTGGCGCCAGGAACGCACGCCGATCATGTCATGGCATAACCTGCACACTGGGCAGATGAAGTAGCAGCGCAATAAAGTGAACCAAACTGCATCAGAAGACAGAAGCCGTCGGGGATGTTTTGTTTCGTCGATTCCCAGCCGCTCATCTGTATCCATAGTTTCAAGTGGTTTCTGTGACAGTGGTGGAAGCAGCATAAATTATGTAACGCTAATGCACTCGGGCTGCGCTGCTGGAAGTTGCAATTTGTCTGCAGTCTGGCTGCCGGTCCAGCTGAACGACCGGGAAAGCGACCGCCGTTTATAATCCTTGCGTGTATCTCTTGTTTGGTCTTTGATGTTTGTTGGAATGTGTTCGTACAGCCGATCCGTCCGATGGTGGGTAGAGCGGTGAGAAAATGTTTCCGACGCGTAAAACTACTAGAAGCAATGTCAAGGAAAGCTATGCAAAGTAATTTCCTATTTGAAAAAAAAAAACACAACATTACCAAGGCATTGCTATTTAGCAGATCGTTAGTTGTGAATTAAATAAGTCTTTAATTTGTTTTGTTTAAGAATTCATTAAATTGTTTATTCAATTCTTACTAAGGAAGTGCAATAACTTGTAAAATCATGAAAACTAAAAAGTAAGATACTTTCCATTCATATTACAAATCTGCATAAATGTTGATTCAGTACTAGAAATATTTTCGATTTACCGGTTTTTTGCTACTTCATCACTACATTATGAATTTATTACACAATTCAGTGTTGCAAACAATTTTAAAACTTTTCTTCTCTCTTTTGTTTTCGAAATATTAAAATTAAAAAGGCATTCGAATATTAAAATTCTTAAATGTTGTACTCTAACACTAGAACAAACGGACTCGTTGTATAGATTGGTTCGGTAGCTTTAAATTACTTTTATTTATTAAGTTAAATCTCTCAATCAATTACGTATCCAATTACACTTAAGTTTCTATGCATTTTAAAATTACATTTCCATTTCATATCAAAAATACATTAGGTCAATATCATATCGGGTAATTCTCCCAGGAACAGTCATTTTCAAACAGTCAGTTCGAATGATATAGAGCGTTCTGTGCAGAATATTCATTAAAAGTGTGCATGTTTATTGCAAATAGATTTACCATCTGCAGTGTTGTGTCTAATTCAAGACAGCAAAAGAAAACAAAAACGTTTTATAGGTTGATGAGTAAAAACTCTGCCACTTTCATAACTTTGTTTTAATAATCGCAACAAAATAAATTTGATGTGTTATGATGGTGCTGCTAGTTCGTGCAATATTTCTTGCGAATGTAGTTTTCGATGAGATATCTTAAATAACAATTTATGAAATTAAAACATAAACATAATTGCAAATAGAAAAAAATACAATTATGAATATAACCGACGCATTTTGAAAATGTTGACTTAGTCATTTTGACTGGCTGCAGGATGTTACAAGCATTTCAAATTTGATTTTAAGATTATGGTTTCTAGTGAATTTCAGTTTCGTTATGAGATTTTACCTTTTTTTTTTATTAATTGTTAGATGCAGAAGATTATGCTCTGGTTTTTATTTTTTAAATTTGCAGCCAATTTAAATTTTGAATCCATTTTTAAATGAAGTGATTGATTTATGTTCAGAGTTTTATGCATCCTTTTTCATTGCCTGCATAATAACTCCAGATTCAAAGCAATAAAACCTTTGCCTATGCATTTAAAGCTCCATAGCTACTCTCGACAGCTTAACAAAGGATTGATTGAAGGCACTCGATTGAGAAAAAAAAAACAGTTTAAGATTTTCTTTCCAAGAATTTTCAAAAATCATCAGCTCACTTTCTCTGATGTTAAGAATTTTCCTTCATCACTGATGACGTTTATTTTCCTTGCTGTAAATTTTCCATCATACAGCACTTCTGCTTTTCGTCAACATTTTCCATCAACCTGCTGCAGTGTAGAACGCGCAACAACAAATACCATTATTTCACTCCACAATGAAATCCTTTCGAGGCCGACCCTTCCCTGACATTGGCCTATATCGCTGACGGCTTATTTCACTGTTGACATGATCCTCCACCAAACAATCGTACATTGTTGTCGTGTACAGCGGTGTCGAATTACGCTGCCCTACAGCGATCCGAGCCAAGTGAACCGTTGTCGTCAAAGATGGACAGCTTCGATCCGTGGAGCCTTGTTTTTTCCTGTTTCAGCACACTCTCACGTCACAATTGATGCGTATTTCAAAAATGCGTTTGCGTTACTGTTTTGCGTACCGAGTCACCGTCATCTACCGTCTAGACGCCCGGGTGGTGTACCGACCATGGCGGCGCTTCCTGGTGTTGTAAAGTTGTGTTACACAACCAACCAACCAACCAACCAACCGTCCCTTGTCCGTTGTCGTGCGGGCCACATCCTTTCTCTGGCGCATCCTGGCGCAGGACTTTCGATTATGTAAAACAGACATCAATTCCAAATCGCGCTGCATGATGCTTCGGGTCGAGTCCGAAGTCCTTGGAGGTCCCTCAAGACCCATTGCGGCCGTGTACGGGATTGTCGCGCAACGACCCGGGAAGAAGTAAGGGCGACACCAACAAAAAAGCCAAACACAAATCAAACAAATTGGACGTACAACATTGCTTCCAGATGTCGTCCGGGAGGTTGAGACGAGAGAACTGCGGGACAGGCAAAGCAAAAGGGAAATACGGAGGACCAATATCAATGTTTTGTGCATGGTGTTTTGAAGGTAATTCCGACGAGCAATATTGATTTGGTCCATATATTTTTTCAAAAGACTGTACCTTGGCAATAGATAAAACCGCCATCTTTAATACACCGCTGGTCCGGATTTTTGTATTGGTTCATGGCGGGAAAATGACTAACCGATTCGATAGCTCTCCACTGCGCAGGTCTGTAGAACACCGTGCATTTCCAATACGTTGAAAATTCCCCCACGGAAAAGGTCCGTGTACCAATCAGTGATTCTCTCTCTCCCGTTCCTACAAAAGATCGCAACGTGACTGCGTAGTGTCGGTGTACGATCAATTTGTTAAAGAATTAGTATACGCTCTAGAAGAAGAAATAATACCGAGAGAAAAAACCCGTAAATCAATGGAGCAACGGACAGAAAACATAAAAAAAAAAACAAGGACAGCAATATTCAAAATCCGATCCCGCGTGCGTGCCGATGTTTCTGGTGAATGTTTAGTTTTCCGTCCGAGAGATTGTCAAGTACCCCGTATGCCGTCTCTTTTACACGAAAGCACCGGCACCGAATGGAAAATTGAACGAGAACACACAGTGAGGAATGTGTTCCGAATCGGTTCGTCCGTACCAGCAACAACAGTCGGTCACATGTGGTTATGTCGAAAGGACGTTGGACAAAAAGTTGCACTTATTACCGTAATTTGTGATTGTTTTACGGATTGTTAAAAGCCAGTGATAAAGGTGCTGTTTATTAAATTTCGAAACGAATTTCCGTTATGTTGAAAACACTTACAGTGATGTGTGTTTGAAGATGTTGTTTAATATTAAAAATAATGTGTGAAAAATTTGTGCAGTGAATTTACGCACTTATGCAATAATAACGTGAAAAAACCATACGTTAAACAGACAAACACATCAGTGAGTCAGTGTGTAAAGAGTACAATGCTCCAGCAAGGATATTGCGAACTAACACAAACGGACTTATCGAGTGGTAGTGAAACGAACAATAATACACCATTTTCGGTGAAGGACATACTGAACATGGTCGAATCAGGTGCAGGTGTTATGGATGGCTATCTCAACTGTCAAATGGAAAGGTAAGTAAAAAAGGCGGCTTCCATTTAGTATTATGTTTGTTGTTAAAAATATCTCAAGAGATCAAGCGAAGGCTGAAACATTTAACAAGCGTTCAATGAAAACGGATAATAATAATCTATCTACTTTAAACATACATTTCATAAAGAAGAGAATTTTTTCGAAAATAATTCCTAATTTGAATTCCAATTCTGAATGTCATTTTATTATAGATCCTTAATAAACAGTTACAAAATATGAATTAAATAATTTGAAAGCAGTAGCGATATAATGATCGGTCCTAGCTATCTTTTAACAACAAAGTTCAGAATTTATTTAGTTCCTCCCTTGAATAGTTAATTTTGAAACGAAGCTATAACACAACTAAAATTTTATTTATCAATTACTGATTCTCTGTTTGCAGTGCTCCAAATCACTTTTCCTACACTGCTTACACCGGCTATGAATCCTCCTATCATCCACCGGATCCGTACGGTATGATTTCCCACGGATACCTGTCGCAAGCTCACCATCACCATGACCTCAACTATGGACCCTCTACGTACGATTTTAGCTCTGCTCCCGTACCTTCCACCGTTTTGTCACCTCATCTACCTCCTCCACATTACTCCCACACCCAATCGTATGGCTATCATAACGGCACGATCAGTGCGGCCACCATCTCAGCCAACACGACCTCCAGTCCAGCACTCAGTTCCGTAGCAAGCTCGGTAGGATCCGAGCTAGAGCTGGGAGCGTACGGCAATCCGGAGAAGCCTTCGCTGATGAGCGAACACGACCATCAGTGTTCGAGCTTTCTGCTGCAGGATGTACGACCTAGCCTGCTGGACACGAGCACACCTTTAGATAATGCTCCTGGCACGCGAAGTCCTAACGATGGTATCAAGGTAAAGGATGAATCCTTCTCGAGCGTATCCACGTGCGTTACGTCAGAGCACGTGCAGGAACTGGACAGCCTCTGTCAGCTAAACAGCAACACCAACGTCGAAGAGGATATGCTTCAAAGTAAGTGGTATTAACTAGTAAGAAAGTCACAGCGTTGTGGTCCTTATCCGTACGTACGTTCATCTGGAGGTGTTGCTAATTGTATTTCCAGAAGAATGCAGCACTCAGCTAGTTACATCCTCCCGCTGCGAACTGCGCAAGAACGGTAAGCTGCGAGCAAAACGAAAGCCTCGCATTCTGTTCTCCCAGGGTCAGGTGTTGGAGCTCGAGCGACGATTTCGTCAGCAGCGCTACCTTTCGGCACCAGAGCGTGAGACACTAGCAAGCATCTTGAAGCTGACTCCGACTCAGGTGAAGATATGGTTTCAAAACCGTCGATACAAATCAAAACGCGTGCAGATAGAGAGCGCATCTACTAGCAAATGTGACACAACGTCTGCTAGCAACGGGCCCAGGTGTGCATCTGACTCTGGGTCTAGTAGTAAGGATTATGATGAACTATCCCTTGGAATCAGCTCGGTTGGGTCAGGCTCGGGGAGTTATAGTGCCGCCGGGTACCATGGATCGAACGCTACTGGATCTGTGTCTACACTCGGATCAAATATGAGCTCAACGATCGGTGGAGGATCATCGTCTACAGTACCTCCACCACCTTATCCCGCCTATGGCATCCAGTACTCCGAACAGTACTCCTCACCACCTCCTCCTCCACCACCGCCAAACCCATATTACGATCAGAAAGTTGCCTACTGGTAGCGCCCTAGAGTAAGTAGATCAATCAGATGTACATATATTTTTAGCCGTGCCTAATTTCTTATTGAAAAACCAAGCAACTTTATGGACAATAAAACCGATCTAATTGATTTAATGTTAACGTAATGTGCGTACTGTTTATAACCGAATCGAAGCTCTCTGTAACATCGACATGAAGTTAGCACATCCATCATCGTACGCAAATGCACATCTGGTATGGCCAGCTCCAAAGACTCCCGCCAGTGATGGATTCCCTCAGAGCAGAATGATAGCATTAGGTCAACCGTAATTCGATAGTGGCTCCCGAAAATAAGCGAAACCCAATAAAACCAGTAGGCAACTTACACATCAGCTTGTTGTCGAGAACGAATGACTAACAACGAACTCATCCCCTACCACCCCCCTTTGCTTGCGATACGTTCGATTGACAGCAAATGAAACCTGATTCGGCGCTTCGTACATGTCAAGCAAATAAAGACCAAATCGTTTACTGCCTGCTACCCAGCGATTGCATTATGATCGATTAAGGCGTCTCATTCGTTCGTTCATTCATTCGCTCGTTCGCGTGTGGTTCATGTCGAAATAGTTGGAGTTGACTGACGGAATCGCACACACCATCCCAGAAAGCAGATCCTTCCATTTTCACTGCTCTCTCGTTTTTTTTTCTTCTCTTGCTCCAGTTTTGAAAACACAAACCTCTTCGCCACTGCGGGGGAAAACGGTTAACCGTCCCGCCCGAGGTCGCCGGAGGGCATCTGCTTTACGTTCTGTCAAAGAAACGATTAGCCCAGATAACCCTTACGGTTTTCCCCGTTTGCAGTTCCTTTTCCTCCACGCATGGTAGCATGATCGTAAGTCATGGATGTAAGTGGTCGAGCGCGGCTAAGCCCGGCCGGATAAAATGGAAAATGAGCAAATGCCATAAATCGTAGTTTTTCCCATTCGCCCGGTGCGTTCTAATTGTGCGTGCGGTGCAGCATGCAACCGACACTTTCATTTTTACTGTGGCTGTGTGTGTAGTGAGTGAAGAGTCACTGTTCTTACGCAGGCTTTATGCCGTTTGTGTTTTCCAATCGTTTCTAGTGGGTACCCATTAATTTCCCATCAAAGATAGAGATGTTCTGAGAGGTCGATGCCGCTCAGGGCATGGGGTGGCGATGGGAAGTTCTAAGCCAGAAGAGTTCAGGTTGATTGGTCTTATTTGAGATTTTCGAATGCGAGATACAAAACTGTCTGTTTTGAAATTTGTGTTATCGAATCTAGGCATGAAGTAGCGTGGAGGGAAGGAGGCGAAGCTTTGAGAAATTAGATATTGTTTATGATGCATTTGTGTTTGGAGAAGTTTAAAGAGAAATTGAAGCTGTAGGTAGAATGCTGTGGAATCGTAAGTGTGATCTCTGCATGCAGTCGTTTGTATGCGACAAGACTGAATGTAACACTTTACTAGGATCATGTTTTCTTTTATTAGCATTTGGACATTACGAGTACTAATTTCCTATCTGATTCTGAGAGAAATCGCAATCGAACTGATCTCCATTTCATAGAACATTCCTATAGAACAAATTACAACTTACAATCGAAGGAGGATTGGTTGACACTCTCTTTTGCTCAGATTTGTATGTTTAAACAACATTCACCGCCTGGGAACACCAGATATATCGTTTTTCACAGCAAAGGGGACCCTTTCTTCTGGTTCGAGCATACTGCTGGGAATACTGAGAACACCGAGAAAGAATACTATCTTCAAAGTTAGTTACCGTGACAGAAAGTATTTAAATTTCTAAGTTTTATCTAGAATTCAATCCGAAAAGCCATAAAAAATTACCAATGCAAAAATACGCACCACATATTTAACCAACACATTAAACTACATTAAATAAAATATATCGTGTGATACCGCCATACTCCTTCTTCGGACGTATATATGGACAAATGAGAAAGGTACACCTGCATCTGCTAGTTCAACCCCACGCAACAGCTACAACGTTCGGCCTTCATTGATTTTCCATCTACGCGTTAACTTAAAACTTAACATAGAAGTCATTACAACGTTAAGTAGTCTTGGCCAGCTATTTCTACCTTCCGTGTATCGAGTTTAATCGGGACTATCTTGGACAGAATACTGCATACTAGAGAACAGTTCGTGTGGAATTTCGTTTCTCCATCCTGCATTGGGAAAAGAAGCTCCTTTATTAATGGAAGCCGAGTCGCTTATACCATAACTTTTCATTCACTTTTCAAAAATGAAACGAAAAATAAGTATGCTTAAGAATCAATAAATGTAAAAGTTTATTCATTTGTATTAAATATTGCCTATAAAATATTTTCTATTAAATTAAAGTGAATGAAATTTTTAATCCACATATATCTACAAGGATATCATCTCCTTTTTTCATACTTGGTTTTCCACGCGCAGCAACGGTCAAAAGCCTTTTTACATTTGGTGCTTTGGAAACTTTTACGCCTGAAGTTATGCAATGCGCATTGCATTATTTACATGCAGATGGCGCTACTAACGATACAGAGCTGGTATGGAGCACGTTCACAGAGTACTTCTTCAATGATGTGGAATGTGAATGTTTGAAAATTTGTATATATTAATTATTCATAAACACTAGCGGATCAAGCTCTTTTGAGGCCCCAACATTACGTCTCCTTGATCCTTAACCTAAAGGTGGGGGGGTGGGGCCCACGCTGAACGACAAGGCCCCTGGCGGCCGCCAACTCCGTCCTTAGGTTAATCCGCCACTGTTAATAAACATATACATTGAAAACTTCAATGATCCACTGAACTTTTCTACGTTTATGTTTTTAATAAAAGCAAGTAATGATGTTATTTAAATTGTAGTTTTATTGCTAGTTTATTGAACAGGTTTGTTCATTTTGCTTTATAAGATTGGCCGTAAAGTGAGGTATTATCAACTTCTATTATTTTTTTTTTTCCTTTCATGTTATTTTGATATTCATAGTCTTTTGTTTATGATTTCCTTTTTTTATCGGTTTTTCTTAACTTAATATTTCTCTAGATAATAGAAGTTTTAATGTAATTACTTACATAATTACGTTCTCATAACTGCTTGCAGCATATGACTTGCTGACGGAGTCGCTTAAATTGCTCAGGTCCAAGGTCAAGTATGCCCACTCAACAGACAAGGTGCTTAAAATCCTTCAGAGCTTTTTCCTCGCTTTGGTGGCTAAGATATCTGGAGTCGAAGAGATCTTCCGACTTCATATTTCATTCATATTCGCTCTATGAAGGTATAATAACCTTAATATTAAGGATTAAAGAAATTTGAGGCGGTACAATGGCCGAGGCCATAACGGCGCTGATCTTACACGGCAAGACCGAGGTTCAATACCCATTCGGACCATTCTCCCGTAGTGCGGTCTGATTATCCAACTACGTGATATAATTAAGTCTCGTAAACCAGAATTAGTAGGCATTACCGAATAGGTCGTTTCGCCAAAGAAAAAGTTTTAGTAAATTTAATCAACGAATCACAAGATTTGAGAAAAATCAATAACCCATATATTCATTTATTAATTTTAGAATATTGCCTTAAAACTTCAAGGCAATTCAACTAAAGTTTATTTAATTATATTTTCATTTATTTTTATGAATGGATTCATTTGCCGTATTGTCAGCACTAGTTTTGTTGAGCGGTTAATAAAACTTAATTTAAAACTACTTAATTGATTTAATATTTCAATTTATTTTTCCTCTCTTAACACTACTAATTTCGCGTCTTGCAGCCATAAAATACCACTTTTTCGTTATATTTATCTCATTTAATATTTTAATCATAAATTTTAAACAAAAAATTCGAATTTGATAGCTATTTAATAACTTTCTAATTTATTGATGCTCCCTACCACTTGTTATGACAGATTGAATCAATATTTTCTTTCTACTTTTCTCCCGGGTCCGAATTTCACATACTTACCCTCCACTTTCCCAAGCCAAGGTGAACTTACGTAAATCAGTTGTCAATGAGCCTATTGTCATTCAAATCGCACCTTAACGCATCTCGCACTCACGCCAGAACAAAAGTGCACTCGAACGCGGTACAAAAGCGACTGCGCCTCGGCCCATTCATTTTCGAATGGACACTTTCCCAGCGTGCCAATTCCAGTATAGAGCACACAAATTTTCCACTTACCAGCTACCGCAACCAACCAGTCAGCCAGCCAGCAAAGGGACACTTTGCCTCAAGCGGATTTGCAAAGTCGTGTGGCACACCGACAAAGCGACTGATCTCATCACGGTAGCATATTGTCCCCGGTTACCCAACTGGAACGATGAGTTCCCTAGGACGAGACAAAAAAAAATGGTATAAGGAGGGTTCGACTGTTGCTCAACTTTGCTCATTGTTTCCCGATACCAAACTCACACACTACACGAGTTAATCTCGGTCGCGTTGAAGGATCTGTCGACAACGCTCGTTTATGGTCGAGGCGCTGGATAATAGACACTAATTGAAATTACTGCCCGGAAGGTGTTACTTTTGTGAATTTGTTTTGCCTGCGGCTTTTGTGGATTGCTGGCTGTGCTGTATTACAGGGTACCAGTAAGGATGGGTAAGGTGAGGATAGAAATTGTTTCACGACACGTGCACAGAGCAAACGTTCCCAACGAGAAGGATAGCATTTTTGGAGGAGCGCATAAAAATTTGTGTTAATTAGAGCCTTCAGATTCGGGATCCGGAAATCCGTTCGCTTCCGTTCGCACGTCAAAACAATGACCCAACAGAGCATTGTCAGGCATTTACTGTACTGACTGTGCCACCGATAGTGCCGATATAACCGATTTAGGGAGATTAGGGATCGTGATGGTGGTGCCCTAGCCCGAGGATAATCATCATCAAATGACAATGTAAACATCATAAAGTTGATCGTGAGTACATCTTCACTGATGTACTTCTATACATCTTCTGATCGTGTTGTACACGGTGAAGAGTGATTCATAGCTGAATTTTGAAGTGTGTATAGTTCAGTTAATCGAACAGTGGGAGTCTTTCGAACCTTTTCCTCATCAGCACAGCACACCACAAGACGAACCAGAGCGCGCTCTACTTGATGCTGCTCTATGAAATACGATACAAACACTTGCCCCTTGTTGTTGGTTTTGCTTCCCATTTCGGTTTCGGGATGGCTTGAAATCCTCACAACGAGCGGGGGAAAAAAAAACCGGGCACATCTTGCCCAAGGATTATCGAATATCGCTCTGTACATGGGGCAAGCGCCGAGATGCCGTGGTCAATATTCAATTAAGCGAAGTGATCACTCATCGAACACTTTTCACATTTGATGATGCATTACGGCCCTTCAAGAGTGTCGGTAGTCGATGATGGTTTACATCGACAAACTGTGATTTATATTGGGTAGCTGTAATGGGTGCACATTACAGGAAAGGGATACTGTTGTAAGGAGCAAAATAGATTATTTAGAAAATTGCATATACTGCAAGACATATTTACTGGCTTTCTTTTAAATCTAGTTTAACATTATCAATGTTTTAAACTATTTTTTTAAAAATCATTTAAAGTCATATTTATATCGTATTTTCCATTTGAAACTCTCTTGCATCCCCCGTTACACGAAAGTAGCTCATTCTCGAAAAGTAATTTCCATTAGAGCTTTGTCACTAATGCTTTTTCCACCCACCTAAACAGCAGGCACGCGCTCGTTAGAGACCCCCGGAAAATAGCCATGATTCAGCATACACTCGCATTCGCTCCGCCACATTGCCGGCGGAAACACCTTCATTCCTGGTGTAGCACAATACAAAAAATCACCCTGTCGCATTTTGGTGTGAAGATATAGAACACACAACGAACAAAAAAAAACTCACCTTGAAGCGTCTTTAAGCTCTCCCATTTCCCATTAGTGGAAATGTACGGTTTCAGGATCTTGAACACCGTGTGGGCCAGAAGGCGCAGAATCGTCTTG
>KI422776.1:3559-41040 GCA_000473375.1 Anopheles culicifacies
TTTTTTTTAATTTGACATATTTGATTTAATAAATTAACAAAATGTCCATTAAATTAATCTACTTAGTTATTTAGCTTCAATTTACCATTTCTAACATAGCAATTAATATTTTTCAGCCCTAAATGTCTTTTTAAACTGCGGTGGGATATAATTTCGATAATGCATTATGAGCTAACTGAACATTCCCCGCACGAATGACTTATTATTCAATCCACAGATACATTTCCAATTCATTGCTCACGATTGAAAGGTTTCACAACATAACAAATAATGCTTTAAAACATTTCATCAATCACTTCCCTCGCACGAAATCCATCATGTTTCAGCATCCAAAGAACGGACATTCATTCGAAACCCGCACACCGTACGGTTTCGGCGTGTGTCCTTTCATCCGTACCCAACACCATTTTTCAACTCATCATCTCTAGCTAGCCCGCATATGAACGGATGTCGGATGAAAATCTAAAAAAATCCTACCGATAAGAAAAGCTGCGGGAAACAGTAACACAGCTATCAGCGCTACCTTCACCATCGAACCACGAGCTGAACGAGGAAAAACTTAACACAAGGCAAGAGGACATTCGGTAGGACAACGAACATATAATCTCACATTTCGAACGCACGGTACTACGATATGCTTAACATCCCCGTCTTCTTATTCATTGCATGTTTTTTTTCTGTCCCCCTCTGTTGTTGTTTTCCAATTCCAGCCGCACATTCATACACACAGCGCACACGGTAGGAAGTGGCTCAAATTTCCTCCGGATACACCGAGGCCTACCATTAATCATCCATTTTCCAAAGGTTTATCACCGGACTCCTGCCGGGATACGGACCCACATCGGACATTGGCTTTTTCCCCCAAAAATCTCCGGGCTCGCTTTCACACACACACACTGGCATGCGTTCCATCTCACTCTCACGCGTACGTAGTTTTTCTTCTCACGCATCTGCTCACGTGAGCTGAGGACGCTTTTCATCGATGCGTCTTTGGGTTCGTATCAACAGACGGCAAGAACGCGATAGAATGACACCGCAGATGGGAGTCTTGGGGTGGTGTGGAGACGAATTAGATGAATACCCTATTTGACCGTGAACTTTTACTGCGTCTCAGCCAGAGCGTCTCGGGTTGGGTGTTGGGTTCGACGTATTGGCGCGCGTATTTTTCGCAATCGAAACGTAGCCGTTCTCCAACAGAACGGTTCTAGGTATGGCTACAGTGTTTACTACTAACCCAAACAATGAAGTACATCCCAGCGAGCAGCTTGGGTTGAGTTTAAATATAGACACGATACTTACGGGATTGCCGTGTGTGAGGTGTTCTGAAGCGAAACGTGAGATGCACCTCGATGCACCACCGCTGCTGCAGTTCTTGCCCAACGTGATGCAACACACTACCGGGTCCGCGTTGTGCGCGACTAGCGAAACGAGTCTGTGTGTGTGTGAACGACAAAGATAAATGACAATCTATTCACTTTCGGCGTCCCGCACTGTATATCACAGACCTGATGCGTCACTAAAGCTTAATTAATTTAAACACATCGACACGTCGCTGCACAGACACTTCCGAACCGAACCGGGGGACATCACCGGAGATTGTTGCCTTTCCTTTTGCGCAGTGACACGTTAAAGCATACCCCAAATGTGCCGAAAGGTGTTGCAAAGGATTGCTGGAGCATGTGCCTCACGGTTCCGCGGGGTACAAAAGCTTCTCGGCACGCGTGCCGTGATCTATCGCTTATGTAGAGTACACCACCGTACAATGGAGCTGCCTGGTTGGACACTTTCAGCAACACCGGCTAACACACAGGAAGTAGAAAAGAAATCGCACACAAAAACATCACCCGCTGTGATGATGAATGAAGGGAAAAGCACCTCGGGACAACAGTGGTGTAACAGGATGTTGACTTCGAGCGATACTGAAGACTTTGGTGACGATAACAATAAACAAAAAAGCTCACAAAAAACACCACCACCACGAACCCAAACACACACACACGGGACAGCTTTGGGAAGCTTTGGAGCTGGAAGTGCTGGAAGTGAAACGGAACTGGGCGTCCGCGTCTTACCACGGCAACGAGCGACCGCTGAATGACGTCGCCAGAGTCACGCTTGGCGCTCGTCGGTCGATGTCTCGCGCTGGGATATACTAACAAGTACACAGCGACCACCCGAAAGCGTAATATGCCAAACATAAAATGCCGGCAAAATTCACGATTCATCACCTCAAACCCCGGCACAAACACACACACATACACACACTCACGGTCCAATCGAAGGTTGGAAAAAGGGCACATGAATAGTTAAGTAACTTTCGGGGAAATCAAATAATAATGTAGACGAAATCAATGTGCAATATGTTGTGGAAGCTGTACGAATTATTAATTTCCAGGTTTCCAGGTTCGCGTAAAACAATGCGTTGTTTATGGTGATGTTTTTTCTCTCTCTCGCTCTCTCTCTTTTTTCCAAAGCTTCCAGAACGCATCCACGGGAGCTTTTACTCGGAAATGAACACCGGCACGAAACGCGCGTTTCGCGTTTTACAGCTGAAATGAACTACGGCGATTTTCCATCCTCCCTGGATTTTTTTTCTGGTCGCTCGTCGTACATGGTTCGGGAAATCTCTGAATGGGCCATGACGTAGTACCAAAACAAAAAGAAAAAGAGAAAATCGACCGTAATCATGGCCCTGGTCGTAAGGTTTCACGGTAACTTGGCGCATGTATGTTGGAGCTTACGTTGCCAGAAATTGGTTCATTGTACTATTGCCGCAGGTACCGATTGTGTTTACGATTGGGTTGATTAAATTAGACGGAAAAAAGATTTTCCTCGAATTAATCAATATCAAACCACAAAAAAATGAGCATCTAATTTTTGTGATATTGGATAACAGTAACACGTTGCTGTTATGAGCGAAAGCTTTTTATAAAAAGTTATCATGATTTTGTGACAAAAGTAATGGACTTTATTTTATAAATATTTCCAAATGTTTTTTAATACCAAAATCACATGTTTATTAAGCAAAACTTGAGCATATCAAAGGAAAAATATTTTTAAAAAATAATTATTAATTTATAACCACCTATTTGCACACTGTGCGCTTTCGGAAGCGTTTCCCCGTTCAAGCGTTTCGGATGAAGCGTTTACGGCCGCCACCGTGCGGGATTGTTTATGTGTCAAAATTAGGGTCGACATAAAAACATACATCAGCTCAAAACAACAAATCACACGAAGATGTTAGCGCACGTTTTATTCCTGTAACCATTCCGTAGTTTTTAAGCATTAATTATTGAGCAAAAGCATACTTATATAAGTGTTAATTGGTGGCAGTGCCAGTGGTCGACGCGGGTTTTCTCCTTTTTCTATTCCGATTGCTACGCGCCGTTTCCACCGCGGTGGTCGATTGGTGCGGCATAACGATGATGTTCCGATTGCGGGTCAAGATTTTCTACGTCTACATCATCATTTCGTTCGTGTTTAGTGTGTATTTGTTTTATTTGATCTCGAAATATTCGTTTGAAAAGTTTATAAACTATCACCGCCATGTGAGGTAAGTGAAATTGTGGTACGAAGATCGATAGTTCGGTTGCTTAACAAATGGTGTTTTGTTTTGTTTTTCAGGAGCAATAAATTTCCCGACCGTCCCCGGATACCGCAGATCGTGGGGCACTACGTGGGCGTAGGAACGGTGGGGAACATGTCGAAAGATTTCATGAACACGAACAACTTCGATCCGATACCGGGTGTGGGCGAGCATGGTGATCCGGTCGTAATACAGGCGAAGGATCTCCTGAAGATGCAACAGTTGTTTCAGATCAACCGGTACAACCTGCTCGCTAGCGATCGGATCGCACTGAACCGGAGCCTGCAGGATGTGCGGAAACCGAAGTGTGTATCCAAGCAATATCCTGCCAAACTGCCAACCACTTCGATAATTATTGTGTTTCACAATGAAGCCTGGTCGGTTCTGCTGCGCACGGTGTGGAGTGTAATCAATCGCTCGCCGAAAGGGCTCGTGCGGGAAATACTGCTCGTGGATGATGCTAGCGATCGACGGTTTCTAAAGCACGAGCTCGATAATTACGTCCAGAAGCTACCCATCTCCGTCACCATACTGAGGTTAAGCCAGCGCGAAGGTCTCGTTGCGGCTCGACTGCTGGGAGCGAGGATGGCAACCGGTGACACACTAACCTTCCTCGACGCACACTGTGAATGCTCGCCAGGTTGGCTCGAGCCACTGTTAGCTCGCGTGCAGGAAAACCCCAAAAAAGTAGTCTGTCCCGTGATCGACATCATCTCGGATGATAACTTCTCGTACATTAAGAGCTTCGAGTTCCATTGGGGTGCGTTTAACTGGCCGCTACACTTCCGGTGGTATGCGCTGAGCGATGAAGAGCTGGCGGAGCGAAGAAAGGACACAACAACCCCATTCCGGACACCAGCGATGGCGGGTGGACTGTTTACGATCGATCGGAAGTACTTCTTCGACATTGGGGCGTACGATGAGCGGTTGAAGATATGGGGAGGGGATAATTTGGAGATGTCCTTCCGGGTGTGGCAGTGTGGTGGTGAGGTAGAAATTGCTCCTTGCTCTCACGTTGGTCATCTGTTCCGCAAAAGTTCACCGTACACATTCCCGGGTGGTGTGAGTGGCGTAAGTAATTGGAATGATAAGAGAAAGTAATTGGACGATTTTAAACGAATTCTCTTATTTTCTTTAGATTCTGAACGAAAATCTGGCCCGAGTCGCTTTGGTATGGATGGATGATTGGGCAAAGTTTTTCTTCAAGTTTAACAAGGGTACGGAGGAGTTTAAAAGTTTGGTAAGAAGTCACGCGCTCCTTTTTTTGTGAATTTCCCTATTTATTCTAAATTCTCTTTAACAGAACGTATCAAACCGATTGGCACTAAAGCGCTCCCTGAACTGCAAATCGTTCGACTGGTACCTGAGGCGTGTGTGGCCACAAAACTTCTTCCCCGCACCGAACAAATTTTTCGGACGCATTCAACCGATCGACCTCACGTCGACATTCGACTACCAGGAGTACCTCACGCTGATGAAGAAGATCAATCTGATCATAAAGAATCTCAACCCCGAACTAAAGTGGAAGTTTCTCATCAAGTACCTCACGGAGAATGTGAAACGCATCGGCGATTCGATGAAGGCAGCCAAACACAGTCCGTTCTGTTTGCATAAGCCGAAAACGAACACGGCCGTTAATCAACCGTACGGACAAGCGTACCTTCAGAAGTGTTCGCTACTGATCAACGTGCTGGACGAACAGTTTGTGATTGATGATTACGGGCGCATCATGACGGACGAAGGAATCTGCCTGGACTCGTTCCGGAAGACCAGTATCGATGGGGAGGAAATAGTGGAAGGAGCGCGCAAGATAAAGATGGTTTCCTGTGGCAGCCAGAAACCGAATCAACGCTGGGTGTACGAAACGGATACGTACCATCTGAAAAACATTGGCGAAGATTCGGAATGTCTCGAGCGGAGTGCGACACTGATAAGGGAGGATGGGGCCGATAAGTACGAACTGTTTCTCGGTCCGTGTGATGTGCGGAACGAGCTGCAGAAGTGGATGCTCTTTCCGGTTGCGTGGAAGTGAGAGCGTTCAAGGTAAGCATACCCGCAGGATCCTAAGCTTCCGAAATAACTAGTCCGAGTTGGTAACATCTCGCTCAGGATAAGCACAAATATCTCCATCGCATCCAACTCCTCCTAGGGGGGAAAACACAAAAGGATTTCAATCAATATCAATTCATTTCTTTCAAAAACCAATCCTTTCTCCACTAGTTAACAAGAGCAATTTAAACGTTAGTGTGTAATGTTAAGTATTAAACGGAAGCTCCCAGTGCCGAGTGCTCGTATTTCACGTTATTTGGCAATCTTTGAATACACCGGGGTTTTTATTCCACCCTTTCCAGCGCTAGTGTGTAAGGCAAGAACGTACGGTATTTCATACAGTAAGATAAAAAGCGTGTAGCTTAATGTTTTTGTACCTTTAACGTCAAGGGAAGAACCATTGCGCGGGCATATGAGCTATTAGGTGTATCTATCAGGTGTCTTGTGTGTTTATTTTTCTGCTGTACTTAGTAATCTCTATCGCTCACTTGAAAAGACTAATTAGCCGTATTAAGATTGTTTTTTATCTTACCTCCCCCCGTGTTTTTCTTGTTTTTGGGGTACCACAACTCCCTTCCATTCCGTCTTGTTAGAATTATATAATTTGAAACTGTGATATTGTGGGTAGAGCCAGTGTCGGGTTGGAGCACTCCGACCCAGTGTCACAAATGGCAAAACTTAACGCTCAAACATAAATGCATAATTTCTAAATACAAACCTCTTCACAAAAACAAAAAAAAAAATCCCACCCTATTTGCATCCCATTTTCTCACGAAAAAGCGTCCGAAAGTATGGGGAAAAGTCAACATATATTTCGCATGTTTATTTCTTCAATCTATTTGTGCATGATATTTATTCTCGCTTCGCTACATTAACGGTAATAGGGTTCTAAGTACATGTACAAAGTAGTAGCTTACATACTAAAGCGCGCTTTTGTTGGTTTGCGGTTGACGTGTTTTGTTTATTTGAGCTTTACATTAGCTTATTCGAAAAACAAAAGGCAAAATAATGGTTGCGGGTAAAATAGAGGACGACGGACGTCCTCACGGGTGATGGTAAAGTAAGCTGAAGTAAATCAAATAACTAAACAAAAAAAAAACCGAAACAAAAGCTATGAACGCAAAGGAAACGCTTCATCTGCAGCCAAGCGTACACTAATAGAGAGACAAATGAAACGCTTGCGCGGAACAGTAGTGTACATGTTGGAAGATGGCGTACTCTTTCTGATCTCGATTTGCGATCGTTTTTCTTCTACTAATATTAGTGCGCTATTTAGTTTCACTAGTTTGTGTGTTTTTGCTTTATTCTACACCATTTATTACTATTAGCCGTAAACGTTTCGCGTGCGCGCGTGTTTCGTTCTGGTGCTATCGGCGCTTGTGATTGTTTGCGTGTGTGCGTTTGTGTATATTTGGACTAATAAAACGTACAAAAAGGTAGGAAGAAAGTGTGGTTGTAAAACAGATAAAATCATCTCACAAAAAAACAATAAAACAAACATTACATTACAAAACAAACATTTGCTCTCGCTTCGTACGAGCAAACAACAAGCGGCGGGGATCACGATCGATCGTGTGTGTGTGCCCGATCATGGAAGACGGGGTATGGTTTGTGTGCGTCGTGCGTTTTGTTTAATATGTGGTTAGTATCCCCAATCGTAGGGGACATACGCGAACTGTGTCTGTGTTTGTGTTTTTTCTCTATTTTTTGTGTCGCATCTCTTAACTATGCCGATCATGCGAATTCTTAGTACAACGTCGAAACCTGGCAGCAATCGCACCATTCGTTGTTTGTTGTGTGTCCCAGGTTCCGTGCCTCACTAAATTGGTAACTAATTTGTAACAGCGTGCGTGTGGCGTAATGTGTAGGATTGTTTAAAATTGTAAATATATGTGCGCGTTCCTATCCTCTCCTGCCCTGCCCGTGGACTTCCTGCACACGCGGTAAACGATAATCGGACTCCTGTGTTGATGGTATCTGACAATAATCTCTCTCTCTCTCTCTTCATCCGGAATCGGACTCACAGATTTGAAAGCCTCCTTCCTAGGCGGGTAAGTTTCGCAATGCGCTTTTTGTGTATTCCAAAGCCATCTCCAGGTTGCTTTTAATAGCTGATCGTTTTTTTTTGTCTTTTTAGCCACGAACATCCGATGTACCCCGCTTATCGTACGCACTGTATCACACCGCGTTTATGTACGAATCACGGCACAAAAACTGTGCTACAAACGGTACCCGGTGGTTCCTGTTCGCCGTAACGACGAGGTACGCTAATGCAAAAACAAGCCAACAATTTACGATCACGCTCCGAATCTTCCATGTCTTCCTAATCTCTGTGTGCTTTAGAAGTGCGATCTTGCTACTAAACATTGGAACATATCGGTATTATATCGGAGATCAGCCGACGAGCGTGTGTTTTATGTGCGCTATTTTCATTCCCGGTTTGGTAAAGTTTGTTCACTTGCCTAGTTCCAAAATGTGTTCCTCTAGAACTACCAGAAGAGATGGTTTTTTTTGTGGCTTATTTGCAGAAACTTGCCAGCGAGGAGTCCTCCGCTTGTATACTCATCTGCCGGAGCCGCCGATCAAGCAAGGGAAGGAATAGGGGTACGATATTTAACGTAACTAATTAACAAACAGCTAAGCCTGCGTTCACTAAACTATCCAACATCGTCTATCTACTAGAAGAACTAAAACTCAACAATACTTTAACATTTCACAATCATTTGTAGGCGCTACTTCCGTTTTCTTTTTTTCATTCTCTAAACCTAATCGTAATTCGGAGCAATGGTTTTGGTCCGCTACCTCTCCAAATCTAAAGTGTTAATAATTTCGCTACTGCACTTCCACGTGTGCTTTTTCCCTCAACAACAACAATCCAGTGCTCTTCGCTAGGGTGAGCAGATTTTACATTTGGCTTTGGTTGAACAATTACTTTTTGTTATACATTTTTTTGTGAGTACCATAGTTCCTCGATTCTAAACATCATATTCCTTATACGCACGTGCCATGTGTATATATATATTAAGTGTGTTTTTAGCATTAGATCATATTCCAGATGCCAGAGACGCCCATCTGGATCGTTTACGCTATTAGTGGTAAATGTAATAATTAAACGAGATAAAATATAAAAAAAAAACACCGCACACTAACAAAACGTACGCTAATCGATTTCCAGGAGCAAACAAGATCGGTATGGCAAGTAGTTTTAAACGTAGAAACAAAGCAGAGTATTTTTATCACCGTTCCGTACACGTAGTTAGAGCCTTGCAACTCCACCACTAGATCGCAGGAATGTTTCTCCCTTTCCCAATGGTTGGTGCGCCCATCTATCCTCTTTCCCTCAAATACTTCTAATCTCGACCACGCTCTGGTACGGTGGTACACGTGATCGTGGGTAATGGTAATCTGAATCTCTCAGTATGCGAGTCTCCATTTCGCTAGTTAGTTCATCTCCTAATACAAGGTACTTATTTGCTAAACGCGGTAGCGAACACACAGCACCCGGATGCCAACAAGCCATAGTGTTCGAGGAGTGTCGCCGGATTCTCATACTTAAGCTACGATTTAGGATCGATTGTACCTTGCGGGTTTTTAGTGTAGTAGTAAAAAAAAAAAAGAACGTTGGCTTCACCATGGTGCTTCTGCTCGTCAGAACAGTCAGCAGAATGCACTGTTCGAAGGAACCATCTAGATCGTGATCGCGTTGATCAGCATGTACACCCTAGATACGCGGGAACACACCGTACAGTGGGTGCGTCCCCGGTCAGGTGACCTGCAAGGGTTCATCACCATCCTCGTTGTTGTTCGTCTCCATCTTGATGTCCTGCTCCGGGACGCTACCGATGCTTGCCGCCGGCGAGACCGGTTCCTCATCCGAAGGTGTCGAGCTGCGGGACGAGTGTGTATCGTTCTGTCCATCCTGCTGCTGGGCTTGCCTTCTTCCGAACGGGCTACCCCGTGCACTGTTCGACTGAGAGGAGGGTGATTGCTGCTGTTGCTGCTGCTGCTGCTGATGTTGCAATCGCAGCGGGATCGGTAACTGCGTCACCTTCCCCATGAAGGATCGTATCTCCTCGAAGTAAGAGTCTTCCGGTATGCCACGACTATTCCGTCGTGCCGCACGCAGTCGTTCGTCCAGTCCGAGTCCCAATCCGGCCGCGTCCGCTTCGTGCTTCTTCAGATGCCGGTCAAGATTCGTTTGCTGGCCGAAGCATCGCTCACACAGCGCACACTTGAACGGGCGTTCCTTGTTGTGGATGTTGCGTACGTGTCGCTGCAAGTTGCTCGAGATGCTAAAGGATCGCTCACAGTACCGGCACTTGTACGGTTGCTCGCCCGTGTGGGTGCGCAGATGGCGCGTAAGGTTAGCCGATCGCGGGAACACTTTGCCGCAGAACTTGCACGCGTACCGATCCTTGTTCTTGCCGTGCGAGCCTGTTGTACCTCCAGCACCAGCCGGTAAGTTGTGGTTGATGATGTTAGCGTTATTGTTGTTCAGGACATTGGCAGCTCCGCTGCTGTTCGAGGCACTCTGACGTAGCTGGGACAAACTGACGGCCAGTGCTTCATGTTCCTTTAACCGCTGCAGATCGTACGAGGCGGATGATCGTGGCGGCAAGAACGAACCACGGTAGGGTAGTGGTAGACCTGCCTTGGCGATCGCCTCCAGCATGAGTGGGTTAAGTCCCGGTGGTCCAGAGAACAGTGCACTAGGACTATGGTTCGCGAGGCTCGATATTCGGAACTCATCCTTAATGTTGATGTGGTTGTTGTTGGTGTACTTCGAGCTGTTGTTGTTGTTGTTATTGTTATGGTTGTGATTGGTAGGACTCGGACTCTTATCACTATCGGACGGTTTGCTGTGGTTGTTGTTCAGATTGTTCGAGTTGTTGTTGTTATCGTTAAAGAATATCACATTACTGCCGGGCTTGCTGTCGGTGGAGCTTGCCCGCGGTGGATCCGTCTCATCATCGGAGGAGGTGGAGGTGGACGTACCGCCACCACCGCCACTACCACCGGAAGACTTCTTGCGCTCCACCCGCAGATCGAGCGGTTGCTCGGCGAGGCTCTGGTGCTGTTGCTGCTGCTGGTGCAGCAAATTCGAGGAGGACGAACGGTTGACGAGCGAGAGATCGAACGGTGCCGGCAGGGTGGATCCGAGACCGAGCAGCGGATAGACCGCGCCTTGCTTTGGACTGGGCAGCATCTTGCGCGGTGAGTGATCCTTCTCGCGCATCTTGCGCCTCACTGCATTCGCGCAGATCACGGTTGCGGCCGTTGTTGTCTCTTTTGTGACACCGGGGGGGTTAAGTAAGAGGTGGCGCTGGAGGGCGTTGAGTGTTGTGGGTGTGAAAGGCGCACGTCCGACACCTTCCGCTAAACCTGTAAACGAGAGCACAATGGCGTGTGGAGAACAAAGAAAAGAGAGAAAATGTAGAGAAAACAACCAGAAACGATCCGCCCGGTGACTGCTACGAGAAACGGGAGTTCTTAATTGAGTCATTCATATCCGCGTGCGTTGGCCAACTGTCAGTGAAGATCGCGTCACGCGAATAGTGAAGTGTTTGCGTATAAAGAAGCCCATCGCCAAT
This sequence comes from Anopheles culicifacies, assembly GCA_000473375.1. Classification (NCBI taxonomy): domain Eukaryota; kingdom Metazoa; phylum Arthropoda; class Insecta; order Diptera; family Culicidae; genus Anopheles; species Anopheles culicifacies. The sequence continues at coordinate 14,783 of KI422776.1, forward strand.
GGCTATCCCGAAGCCGTTCGGTTCAAAAGATGTACCCAACCAATATAACAATGATTTCTATTGAAGGCGAAAACAATCGCAGTTGGACAAGGGTCGTCCGGGGTGTGGGACACCACAAATGAAGTGTGGCCGTGCCCGAGCAGTAGAGCAGATGCGATTGCGACCCAGATTGAACGAGGTCCGGGCTGCACGGACCAGTCCAAGTCATCAAGCACACTGTCGCCGAGCAAATATTGGACTTGCTATCATCTTTTGATATTGTCTAGTGCGGAGTGTCCAAGCGAATCCGCGGGTGACTGTCACTGGCGACCACTTGGAATGTTAATCAAAAAGACCGCCCTTGTGTCTTCGTCATCGAGGGCCGCTCTGACCATTAGGGATGGTAGCGATGACGATGATGATGGTGCAGGTCTCGGTTGCACCCAAAGGTAGTGCGGATCTGGACAGCGGAAATGGCACCGAAAGACAAAGAGGATCTTGGGTTAGGAAAAAGAAAGAAAACTTCCTGCAACCGTGTTGAAATGGTACCCGATACCGCAAAAGCCGTGCACGGTCATTTGGATCCTGGATGCACTCACTCCCGCCCCTCTATCCTGCCCTTATACCACTGTCCAGATGGCGAATTTTCTTCACGGCCTGCTCCAGATTTCCTTTTATGAAAACCCATTATTTGTTCGCCCCGACAGGGCCTGAATGGTCTGAAGTGTGGCGCACGACCCCGAAATGGCACGTGGGTGCTGCTGTTGCCTGATGGCTACTTTCTGCCCTGACGTCTCCATATCTCTTCCCCGACGTTTCGTTGGCAGTCATCTGCCGGCTGGACAGTTTTCAAAACGGCGTTTGATCGCGTGTTCCCGGTCGTGTTTGCCGACCACTTCGTAGCGGTTTTAGTGGCAGCGATGTTCGACCAGTGAGGATGAGTGTTTGGCGAGCGCGTGGTCTGCTTGAAACAAACTTTCTTTCAAACTTCCCCTTTCGTCATGCACAGGAACCACCTTCCTGTGGCGTTCCCTTATCAGCGCTTCGGGGGGAAAAACGGGGAGTAAAATAAAAGCTGGATCATTTCTATAGCAGTACGTACATGTCCAAGCGGAATTCGTCACGGAGCAGTGGTAGGTATGTTTGTTTTTTGGTAGAGCTCGTATTTTCCCTGCTTGTTATTTGGTTGAGCGCGCGCGCGCGGAATGAATGCATGTTTCTAGTTTTATCCTCTCGGCCACGTTGGGCGAAGGTTAGACAGGTCGATGAATCGTCGTGGTCAATCGCGCACGAGCCCCGAGTATCGTCCGTGGCGTTGTTCAGGGATTGGAAATTGAAAACGCGGCACCGGAGTGAGTGGATGGAAACAGGCCGAAACCGTCATGCGAAAATGGGAATCGTGATATGCGATCATTATCGTTGTGGTGTAGGGGTGTTATGGCTAAGGTATTTTCGTCGTCGTCGTTGTTGTTGTGGCTAGTCGTTGAAGTCAACCCCAAAACCAGGTGACTAATGTTGGGGCGATTGGGCCCGAGGTTTGTGAGGCGGTGAGCAGCAGCGAAAGGCGCTCGGGTGAAATGATTTGTACCGATTCGAGAGAGATTGTGTGGATAATGATGTTCAAATTGCTTCACGGCTTCTTGGTTCGAGTTACGATTGGTTTTTTTTTTGTCCGTCCGGAGATAGAGCGAGAGGTTAGGTATTTATTGGTTCATGATGCACAGTTTAGTATGATAGCAATATATCGTATAGAAACGTTAAAGATTTACAGACCGAAGAAGAATTTGTAGCCAAGCAGAGATACATATCGAGCAGATTAGATTTGTCTGTTAGATCTTTGTCTTCGGAACATGTCTCTCTATTGGAGAGCTGAATTATAATCTTAATAGTAATATCCCCTCCAAAAAAAAAAGATCCAATATCTTTTGGGCAAACATCTTCCTTACTCCAAAGTATGTCATTTGAAGTCACCAGATATTGAGCGTTGTCATCTCTTGTACGAAAAAAAACAATATCAAATTGCTCTATTCCAATTGCGCTCGTTTCGTTTCGTGATTGCGCAACCAGGTCAGGAATCGTTGGAATCGTTTGGTTCGTTAGTCTACATAGCCACGAGTTGGCAAGGAGCTGCCTAATAGTCTTAAAAAATACACTCGGGAAACGTCGTCTCCGATGTCTACTGTACTCTGTTTCTTCCTCCAAGATCCAGCAGAGGCAGAGGGTTAAACGAATGTATAGAAATTGATATAAATTTGATTTGAAAATAATAAATAACGTCCCCGTGGTTGGTGCCGTAATCCACAGTCCTGCCACAGAGCCAACCAACCAAGGAGAGTGCTCCAGCTTCCAAACATCATGGCACACCAAACATGGCGTATGGTTGCTGCTGCTGCTGCTGATCGAAACAATGCACAAATGAAATGCATAATAAAGAAAACAAACTTACCTCCCTTACTTACGGTGGGTGGGTAGTGGGGCAGGGTAAAAGGAAATAAAATATCTGCAATTCCTACTTATTACCGTGTGCTTTGTTCCGCCGAACTTGCATGTACTATACACATATACCCTTCGCGCGAAAGAAGGGAGTTGAGGAGTTAATCGCGAGCACGAGCCATTCGTTTGTGGATTGTTTTTCCTGCTTTTTTTTTGGTGTGTGTTACCAAACGCCACGACAAAGTCCAAACAACGTCATGAAGACGACGACGACGACGACGGCAGTCAACACGGAATCCGACCATTTGATTCTAATGGTGGAGTACCCGGTGGTTTTTTGCGCGATGCAAAGTGAGTGTGATGGAAAGCACGTGCGAGCACGAGGGTGGGTTTGGGATGCAATCGACTACACTGATTTCTATTATGAATAAATATAAATAATCATTACGAGTCATGCGCCGGGATGTGATCGAGACACGGTGGATGATCAACCTCCGTACCGGTGGTTGCAGTTGGGAAGTTGTATTAAACAGGGGGGGTGGCGTGGCTGTGCGATTTAAATAAGCTTGTAGATTCCGTGTCTCACGGAGGTTCTGAGGTATAGAAATGTAACGATCTCAACATGACGAGATTTAGATATTGAGAGGTCTGTGGGGTAAGTTAACTCCAACTTTGTCCGATAGTTGAAGAATCTCAATGTAACTCTTAAGATCACTTACGGGTTTGTTCTTCAAATTCTTTCTGATCTCGATCAAACTTCCAGCTATTCACCAATACGCAACTACCAGTAAGAGCCTAATGATTGATTACCCGATCCGCAACATCTTTGGAACCTTTCCATTCGTATGTATCAAACTTCTAGAGGCCATTCCATTCCCAAAAAAAAAAAAGAAGTCATTCCATGTGATTGAGTTCCTAATCGGATTTCTGACCGGATTCCAATGGTGCGTCTGATGGATATTCATCCATACCCCATTGGCGTATGGAAATCTCCACCGAAAAATCTAAAAGAGACCCAATCTCTCGAACATCTCATTTAACATCCTTAAATCGCTCGTCTGCGGGTGGTGATGAATGGTGGTAACCGCAAAAGTGATACTTTGTACCCTGTTTTTTGTGTGCTTGTGTGCTGAATATATTTATTCATCCATACATTTTTTTTTTGCAATTCCTCAAACATTCAACTAATCCCATCCGCGCTCCAGTGATGGTCCGCTCCTGGGATCCCAAAAAAAAAATTCATAGTATTCGATTACCAGAAACGAAAGCACATGCGCTCTAGTAGCAGGAATTCCACTCCTGTTTAGCAAAAGGGTAGACACCGCGCTGTGCCTGATATGGGCCAATCGGTTGGGCGGAGTACGGACACGATCATCTTCATCATCATTAGCTTCAGCGCACATGCACGCCACGCCACACCCGGCAGTATAGTTGTACCACTGCGCATCGTGTCTGGGAAGACGCTTTTGCGCTTTTGTTTGCAACTGACCGCGCCGGTGTCTTGCGGTGAAGCGGCCACGTCCGTATCGTATTCAACCGATGAGATCGTTCATCAAACCGGGAGGGTAAGCGACTCCTTATATAGGAGCGCGCCCCCTCTTCTCTAGGATGGTATAGAAAGGCAAAAAAAAAAGAGGCATTTTCTTTCGTCCCGGCTTCCCTCCTGCTTTCGTTTGATTGAGTGATGGACATTTTCTGGTTAAAAAGTGTATCTAATTTCTACAATCAAATTAAATTGAAAGTTCCATTTCGTCCTACCCTTTAGCGGTGGTGGAGAAGCGAAGCGAGGCATGACATGAAATGGGTCTTGTTGGTGGTTGGAGGCTACCTTCGCTTTGGAAGCTACCGGCAGCTTCTTTCATTTCCAGTTTTGAAATACCGCAGTGGCACACGGTGTGACACAGTGGTGTTCATTTACATGTCTCCCGTGTCTGCGGACGACCGCAGTGACGTAGAAGGGGGTGTGGGAAGAATTTCGGTTGAAGACGTGAAGGCGAAAAGGGAAAATAAGCAAACTGACAGCAAGTAACAGGATTGGCTTGTTAGAGATGATCACCGGCCAAATGGACGAGAGATAGAAACCCGACGACTAGGTTTGAAGAAGTCAGTTCCAGGAGATACCGGGTAGAAGGGGTAGATATAACATCTAGTATGACCCCCCCAGTAAGTCAAGAAGTGAGCAACGGCTCTGAGATTGACATTTCATGTGGTTTTCATGAAATAGTGCAGCGCGGCAAGCGCATTTCGACGTTAAGACCACGACCCCGAAAACTGGATGTCACACACGCATGGAATTATGAACTCCGGGACCCCGAAAGCGGGGGTCGGAGAGAATAGGCGACTAAAACAGAAGCATTTCTTGGATCACGCGCAATCAATTCAAGAGGCACGAAGACGGCTATCGCACAACCCTGGAGAGCTGTGCTCCCCTGCTGTGACGCGGGAGAGAGACCTTGAAGATGATCGCCGAGCTACATTTTGGCGGTCCGTGACGAGCTATTCGAGTGGCCGCTGCTGCTGTACACGTTCATCTGAGTAGCTTCATACACCTTGGGGGTTGACGTTTTAATGCTGTTTGTTAAGGAAGACGGCGGGATTTACGGGGTCGGCTATCAAACTATTTTTCAGTTGAGCTTCAAAAACTGGCCTCCATGTTGGAGGCATTCGTTTTGTGTGATGGATTTGTTGTCCACTGTCGGCGTGTCGTTGATCGATGCCGTACCGGTGAGAATTTGATACATTTTTTAGCTTCCGTACTTTGGGAACGTCTCATGATGCCGCGATCTTGTTTTGCTGAATGCAGAAACCTCTTTTCCAGTAAACCCATCCACACATGGGAGGGATTGGTGGTCGTGTTTTTGGACAAAAAAAAATGAACACCCACACAAAGACAGTTTTTTTCCCGGAGGAAAAAAACATCACCCCGAAACTCGTCAGTGATCGATTGACGGCGTTAGTGGTAAAGGTGGACAGCCGCCCGTTCTTAAGCAGACGAACACAGGGTAACTGGATCCTGGGAACCGCAAAACCGTGCCGTGACGAGGATGATTTTTTTTTTATTTAACAAATAATAAATGTTAACAACACAACTAAAACTGAAGATGTATGCGGTGGTGCTGGTGACCGCCTTCGTGTCGTGGTCGGTTTTTGTGGCGTCGACAATAAATCAAATAAACCGATTCGATGCACCGGAAATAAGATACGCAAGCCCCAATCGTTCCGTTACGCATAGCCAGTGGTAGAGCAGCCGTCGAGTTTTCCTTTGTGGAGAGAAAACTTTCTACAAGTCGGCCATCAACATGGCAAGAAAAAAAAACAACAAACTGGAGCAGAAAAGTGCATCAGGTCGCATCGTCACTTTCCTATCAGATCTCGATCCGTCTTCGTCCAGAGTGGGGGAGAGTTGTTTGCAATTGGAAATGGATTCCTTCGCCATCGCGGGGAAGATCACGGGCAATCGATAGTGAAATGTGCGGTGCGATGCAAAAAAAAAAGGTCCAAAGACCCCTGTGTGTCACAACACTCTACCCCACCCTAGGGGGTCTTAATTGAGACGTTATAAATTCACGACTTCGCTCCAGTTCTGCAGCGATCCAATCGAATCCCCTCGAAAGAAGGTCTTCTTCGTATGTCCCCGAGCAGGATAAGAGAGTTTTTTGTTTGCATTAATTGAATCATTAATTTCGATGTAATCGCAGACGTTTACTGAACTTGTCGCGGTATCCCTCACAGGAGGTAGCGCTAGAATTGGATCTGATTCATTTAAATTCTGGTACTTGTCCAGGTTGGACAGGTGAAAACGAGAGCACCCTAATACCAACGGCGAGCGGCCATCTTAGCGGACCAGTCAACCTGTTGACATCGCTCGAGCAGAAGAGCAAGCGCGACGTTAAAAGCAACCCGGAATGTATCTCGATTGCTATCAGCAGCAGTTGCGGTTAGCTCGTGGATCTCTTCTTGCGGACAGAGTTACCCGCCGGTTCCTTGGAGCTGGGAATAGCTCGGCGAGTGTGGACGTACGGAGTACCGGGTAATTGGAAGCAGTGTCGGAAAAATGGTCGTTAGAAAGGTATCTATTTTCGTGACAGCTGAATTGGTGTTCAATACTAGCGGTCGGTAGCGCGGTCGCTTTAACTGGAGCATATGCAGGCAAAAATGGCTGCCACACTGACAGCTGGCCCGGGTTGAAATTGCCCTGATTAGTGGGTTGGTGTTGATGAGTGGCTTCTTCAGAGATGGTGCGCTGAACAACGGACAGGCCACTTCACTTTCTCTGTGTGCGAATGTAAGGAATCTCCTTTTAAAACTAAGTCGCTTAGCGGGTAACTTTACTAAAACGATTAAACTCTATGTTTATGTTCCAAAATGGCAACGACAGCTTCCAATCACTCGTGGTATCTCCTGGACAAGTGTGATTCATAGCATTCAACACACATTCACAATGGATTGAAACATTTCAAGGATGTGGTTGGGCTGTTTGGCCTCCGGGCGACTACTGGTATTAAGCAGTCATCAGATTCGGAACACCAACAGTGAATTAGCCCAGTTTTTTTTTCGATTAGCCGCTGCACATTCTAAGTGATCCCTTCTTTTGCTTAGGAGGGACAGTTCGCAAATGGAGAACGCAGTTTCTCGGGATGTGCCTTGTTGTGGTGGAATATCATATTTCAACATCACCCGAGGGCCATTAGATAGTGACGAGGACGGAGTTGGTTTCGGTACATAGAGACACTCGTCTGCAGAGATCCAGACGTCTAAGAGGAGAGGGTTTGTAGTAGTACAACAGTATTCGGTACCTAGAAGACTGCAAGCTTTCGTAAGCTCGCGTGATCTAGAAGAACCAATTAATTTCGAGGTGATCATGGGAAGGAAGGCTTCATGAATATTGATCGGTTACGTTCGTTCACCGAGCCGGGTGTTGCCGTCGCGGTGTGCCTTTCACCTTGAGCACTTTGTGCATTTGATGCCGCCCTCGGTAGCGGTGTGTACACACGATGGTCCATTCGGCCAGCTCGTTGACGACGCCCTTCCTGCTGGCATCGGGTGATGGTGGTGAACGCACCGTGTACGATAATCGGAGCCAACACGTAATGACCGGTTCATCGATTAGACGTTCATCACCCGAACCGAACCGTTCTAGTTCTCCGTGGGCTGCAATCATTCTAATGATTACAAACGTTAATTGATTGCTTTCGCGAAATGCGTCCTTTCGATGGCTGCCAAGCAAAACCGGTCCATCCGTCGCTCGCTTCATCGCTGACCATCGCACAAAACCGGAAGCAGCAATGGATTATTTTTGGCCAATGCCTGATTTGTCATCCTCCCCCCTAAACTCCAACTTAATCCATTACGCAGTGATCGCATTTTTCACAACTCACTCATCGAGAGGGATTTGATTCGGGCAACAGATATCGTGCGATGGCCTTCGCCACCGGTAAACCGTGTCGAGTATCGAACACCGTCAGTGAAACTGTTCTGCGAATTTCATGGCCGAAGGCGATCGATTGCTTGGGTGCGCGCTTCGCGATCTACATAAAGCTAATTAATTATGTGCCTGCGTGTGCCTTTTCTGCTACTGCGACCTACCAGGTGTGTGTAGCTGTGTGTCTCGGAGCGAAGATTTGCAGATGTAGATCAAAGATTGGCCGGGGCAGTCACCGGGAGCACCAGTACTCGCTTAGACCAAATGCTTGCCATCATAAAATCAGATAAAAATTAAAAAGAATTTAAATATGTCAACGTGCGGTGCCGTTGGTGTCACGAGCGCGGAGGGATTAGCCTGGGTGGATAAATTATTTCCGATGGCAGTCCGGCGATAAGGTCACGTTAATGATTTTTCCGATATTGTTTAGCGCTCATCGGGACGCCCTTGGTGTGGTGTGATAGAGAAATATAATACTCTCCTAGGTTACATTTCTTCTTTCGTATTTGACGATGTGTCCTAGCCGGGCGTGTGTTCAAATATTGCTCCAGGCACAGTAATAAGTGGTACGTTTTGATGAATTTACATTTTGTGCCTGAGGAAACTCGTAGGAGAGGCTCTTTCGTTACTCCCTGGAATGAATTTGTATCACTTTGGAGCTCAATCAATGTTTGGAAGATTCGGTAAGAGAAAGGAAGATCTTTGGACCATTTTGCAAGATCGAATCGTAATCTGTATCACACTTGTAACGATGTTGGCAAACAGACTTCAATTTTATTGCATGTGCAGTGTTTATGTCTTTATGTGTCGTTGTACAACCGAACACCCGGGACAGCTTCGATCGAAGGAGAGAAAGTGTTGAAAGCGGATCGCAATCGGATCATCGGGGCAGTACTCCCGAGCGTGTCTCGCGCCCGCTTCCATCAGGACGGGGAAATGGACACCAATCCTTACGATGATTGCGGTGTTGTTCGGAAGGCCCGAGCCCAATAAAACACTGGACGCACAAAAGCCCTCGTGTCTGACAACACTGGCGGCCACCCGACACCTTCGGGTGAGTAGAGCCAGTTGGCAACTTTCACGGGATGAAACTGCAAATCAGGCAGACCCCTTGCACGATAAGCCTTATTATTAGACCGCATAAGTTCCATTGATTGACGCTCTAATCCATCGTTCCAGCAAACGGTCGTACCGTTCCTTCCGATCACCTGGAAGATGATGATGATGGTGGTTGTTCACCGAGCGTCCCGTAGACGCCAGGCGCGCGTCATCGCTCCATTCGCGATCACTATCGTTTGCCGATCGCTACAAAGAAGTGCCAAGAGCTCCCGATGTATGCGAGCACCCGCATGCGTGGTGCATTAGGAAGATTCGATAGTTGCGGGAAGCTATCGTGACCGGGCAAAACAGAAAAAATACCCGCCCCGGACCTCTCAAGAATTCTTTAGTCTAATGCCCAATAATCACACTGACCTAGAAAGCGTTTCGCTACGGTTGCTTGATGACCCATCATCATCAGCAAGATCGTCGTGCGGCCACTCCGGTGAGACCCATTTGATTCAATTCTCATCACAACCTGATCGGTGTGGCAGGTTGTGGCACTAAAGGCAGGTAGCAGAGGATGCTTTTGAGAAAAGATCCCAGCACACATTACGGTGCCAAGACGAAGCTTTTAGCGGTGGCGACAACAACAACAGATTGGCAATGACAGTGCTCCTAATGGTGAGGCTCGGGTCCATTTTTATTGGACATGATGTTTTACCCGACCCGAGCGTGAGGTACCGAGAAGATGAACTTGATGGGTGAACCCGTTTCCCTGCCATTTTGCATTCGCCCACTCGCCGAACTTCAAGACAATACACGCTAGATTTGCACTCGGTGGCAGTGGCCATTACGGTACAATAAATACATTTACTGGCACTTTGGTTTGGTTGATATGATTTAATTACGCAAATGACTCGTGGAACTCGTGACACCTGAAGAAGCCACCGCGAAGAGTTGACTCGGCGCACTTGGACACACTCCGGCCGAAGCGCGGATGATTATTCATTCATCTTTGATGCGGTGAGCATGATTACGTCAGATTACGCTACGATCGAAGTGATGATGATGATTGCGAACGAGTGTTATTCTTACTTCGAGCTAGCGACATTGTAACACTTTTGCACACCTTGTGGTAGTGAGTAGTTGCTAGTAAGCCTGTGGCTACTTTCGGATGTCATCCGTTCGCGTGCAAACACGGTGGACTAGTAGAATGCACGTTTTGTTAACAGCTGACGGCGAATTATGATTGATGATGGCTATTAGCTCTTTCACATCTTGCCGGCGGGAAGATGTTTTTGAATTAAACCCGTCTGATAAGTGCGGTTGGAGAGTTGAGACTTGGAGTGTGCCGTCCACGATCAGTTTTGAAGATCCTCGATCGGTAACTCTGAAGGCAAGTATTAGCTACTTCAAAACATATGTATCTTTCCCCGTCAGGTCACTCGTGTTGGAACTGGTTTACATCAATAAAGATATCTGTGACCTAACCTTCCACCTTTGGCGTTATCCGAATCGCCCAGAATCACGCTCTCGCCCCAGAACCATGTGTTTACATTGCGTTCATCAAGCAAAACACTCGCAGCGTCAGAGTCCATAAACATGTCCAGAAGTTACGACACGGTACCGCATCCTGCCCGAGCTCTCGTCGTCTAACCGCAACGCCATCTCCGTTTTTCGATGGCGAACCGACAATTCTCACGCGTCAAAGTGTCCACCCATTATTGGAGTGGACCGCGGGTGTCTCTTCCCAGCCGCGCAACTGCTCCAGTAAACAACGTACATGTTTACTACACCGTTTGAAACAATCGGAAAGCAGGAAGGCAATGGGAGATGGACAACCAACAGAAGAAGAAAAAAAAAATAGAAACCTCATCTGGGAATGAAAGAAACACTGCAGACAACAACAACAACCGAGCTACAAACCTCGAACCGGAGGCATACTTTTATGATTGACAGCCCGGGTCGGCCCAAGCTCGGGCGGAACTTTTTTCCATTCTTGGGGCCTCTACGGCGCAGCTCCGTTCGATTGCTGTCAATCCAGTTTTGGGACGGCACAACCTTGCTACTACCATCCGCGCGCGTGTGTGAGATCATGCGCACCGTGCCTCGGTTGCATCACTTGGGACTCCATCGAAAGGGAGAGTGAACGGAGCTGTACAGCTTAACCAATGTTGGAAAAATGGAGTTCAGTAGCACCGGGTGGACTGGTGGACGAATGCGAATTTGACAAGCCAATGCAACCAGGAAGCTGCTTTGCTGACCGTACCGTTGCGCCGACCGGAAAGACAAACAAAACACACACACACACACACGGCTGTCGTGTCTACCTCCGCACGCAGATCTGGTCTGTCATGTCGTCGCCTTCCGGACGCGGACATACGCGTTGCGTTGGTTGGGGTGTTTTTTTTTGCGTCGGTAGAATATGTTCGCTATCTTCTGCATCAGCAAAATATGGTAGACAGGAGGCGAACTAGTCTAGAATGCATCCTGAGGCATCGTTACTGGAGGTACTTATACTCTTTCCCCCCTTTTTGTTGTTGGAGGCAAGCTCTAAGGAGGACGGGTAGATGAAGGTTGAGGGGTCACTATAATTTCTCAATCACATCGATCCTGCACAAGCAGTACGGTATAAGTGTGACCGCGAAATACCGCCGACACGTTTTGTGCGAGACTCCACAATATAGAGCACAAGTCACGGTACACGGCATCACCCCTCAATGGTGGTTGTTGGCCTTCGATACGGTTGTGGTGGCGTGAAAAATTTCGTTCCGTTCCAAAAAGAAAAATCCCGTCCCGTGGTCGTGAGTTTGTGTGTGTGTGTGTGAAACCAAAACAGGAGACTCATCGTGCACCAAGAATTGGTCTCGCTGGAATATTGGGGGGTGATTTTACGCCCCGGAGAAGATCCGCAAGTTAGTGTCGTTCGTGGAGTCGGCAGAGAGGTAGAGGGAACTAGAGTGTTTCCCTTGAAATGTTGCTCCACTCAAACAATCAACGTGTCAGTGGCGACTACCGAGACACAGTAGTGTGTGGTCAGACGAGATGTGATTGGAAACCGTACCGCGTCGCGTCTCCATGGCTAAACCTATTGACGGAGGCTTCTCCAGAAGCTAATCGGGAGGGCTTCGATTAGAAGCGTCGGTTCGTAACGTGACATGGCAGCGAGGTTAGGAGTTGTTTGTTCACCCCGTGCCAGACGAAACCGTCCGCACAGGGTAACGTTGTTGTCAGAAGTCGGGAGGACCTCACGAAATTGACACGACGACCACGACACAACGACAACCGGTGCTGGAAGGCTTACCAAGAAAGGGTTTTGTTTTGCTTCTCTCATACACCCACCTTCTGCCCTGTGGAAGTGACAAGGACTTGGTTGGTTGGTGAGGTGAATTATGCCCGCCAAGCATTGACCACGGCTTAGACGAAGCGCCGAGGGAGTGAATGGGGCGTTCAGTCTGTGTGTCATTAGCCATTGGAGCCGCGCGTCCGGACGAACGCGACGAAGTCGTGCGCGGAAATTACTCTATATTTTACCCCCGAGAGACAGATGGAGTTGGAGTGAGCCACTGCAACTGGTTGAAGGTAGAGATAAAAATCCATAGATAGGTAATTTGCTACTCGCGACTGTTTACAATCATCTCGCAAGTACACCGTGGCCACCAGATGCGCCCAGATAGTACGGGGTAGTAAGGGTGGTAAATGCTTTTTTGTTTGTTGTATGCTTTACTACTGCTCTTACTTTCTGCTTGTGGTCCCATTTCATCCATCTAAGCTTGAGTCACACACTTGAGCTTGTAGTTAAGCTGATTGTGCCCTTGGACTTTTCACTGGGAGTTGAAGAGAGCACTTTTCGGTTACCAGCGCTGTTACTATCAGTGGCCTTCCAATTGCTCGAGATATCTTCAGAGTATCACCTTGTGAGATCACCAACACCCCTGGTACTGATCGTTAGGTGAAGGTCTGATAAAAGGAGTTAATTTGGTTGAAGTGTTATGTTGGTGCTTAACAAATCTTCTCAAACCTGGGAAGCATAAAGCGGCTCTGATTGCTCGGTAGCTGAGCAATATACCTCGGTGTTGCCCTGTTGCTTAGTCTACTCTTTTTCTTTTTGCACGCTCACCTTGTCTCAGAGGAACGGAAAAGGGCACCGGTTACTGTCGATTCTAAGCATATAACGGCACGAACTAGGCGACGGACGCGATCATAACACATCCAATACCACACCTACTCGAGCTATTCCGCTCAAGGACTCGGGCGACTCGTTCGCTCTAGATCTATTAAGAAATAAAAACACGGAGAGCACACATCAGAAACATGCGGCCCCACCTCGTCTACGCGGGACCCAACCCCGGAGACTGGTTCTCAAGCGTTCCCCACAAAGCGGTGCGCAAAGAATGACGGAAGCCCACGGACAGGGGGTGACTTGAACATTTGTCTGGCGCGGACGTGAAAGAGTGCTTCCACCTGTGTGCCCGTGGAGCCCGGTTTTTTTATGTCCGTTCCAGTGCGAATCTAAAAGTTGTTTGGTAGTAAAATCGCTTCGAGGGCTCATCTACATTAGCTTCCGCGTTCGAGCACGAAACCACCGCCCATGACTTCTGCCCGGATCCGGAAGAGAGAGAGAAGTGTTAATTAGGCAACACCGCCCCGGTTTCGATGACAAACAACGGTGTTTGCGTGCGAAAGGTCTCGGTCATGACACGCGTCTCCAGATCCGGACTCCGGTAGGTTGATACCGATGAAGAATCGACCATTGGAATCGATTGCCGATGAGTTGACCTCTCGTTAACCTGTCTTGCCAATCCGGCCCCGGTTTGGCTTCCCGGTGAGGTCCTCGCACAGACCTTGACGAACCAATCGACGACGCCCGTTCGGCCGAAACCGCGGGTCGGTTTTGCAACGGGCCCAAGCAATAGGCCAATTAGCTGCGCTACATACCTACAGGCAATCAGTAGACGAAAACCTGCACCACACCGAGCTCATCTCGCATTGGGGGACGTTCTGCGGCGGTCGATCGTGATATCCTCAAATCGCCCGAAACGAATCGAAACGGCCCGTGCACCAGTCACTAATCGAATGACTGGCCGCACGAGAACGCGTCCTGGGTTGCAGGGAAAGCAAAACATTTTCCCTCCCCCCTGCTTCGCCCACTCTAGCGAAAACGGGCGGAAAGGCCAATCACAACAATTTATTAATTAAAGCGCATGCATAGATCGGGGAGCTGTGGTTCCGTATCGCTCCGAGTGCTCCTCGCGGTCGTGGCTGGAGTGAGTAATGAAATCGATCGTTGATTTCCTAAGGAGAGCGTGCCGACTGAAGACGGAGGGACCAGAAGATATTGGGCCCCCGAAGTGATATCGTGACTCACTTCACGAGTTTCCCGTTTGGTTGGTTTGTTTCGTACCACGAACAACCACCACAGTCCCTCTGTCTCGATTGCATTCGAGCTTCACTAGCTTCTTGAAAACCGGGCCACCATCTGGTCGCGACATGCGAAAGAGATGCGCCTAGAGATTTGCAGACACACACACGCCACCTCATCAATCCTCAAACGGTGCGCAAGTCTAGGATGAGGGTTTGCTTAAACATTAAAAGCCCACCGTTTGATGTACCATTTCGGCACGGGTTTTTTTCGTACATCCTTGCCGTGGAGCAAGGAGGAGCGCCACTATGTGCAGTAGAAAAGCAGCTGTAATTTACATAGATTAGCACCTTCCCGTTGGAAGCAACTGTGCTGTGCCAAAGTTTGCACAACCAAAGGGAAGAAAGTGTGTGTGAGTGTGTGTAACTAATTGATGATGGGCGGTCGGGATGGGTTGCTAAAAGGGCAACTCTGTACAGCGTAATGCGCATCGTTGAAAGCGGCAGGAGCCTTTAAATGGCTAATTCAATTGATGGGCCCTATGCAGATGCGATTATGATGGACATGATTTAGTGTCTGCAGAATTAAGGTACCAGGTGAAGATGTGAAAGTTAGGCTGGATGTTCCAAGAAATGGTAGTGTTTGTGAGTTTGATCGGTTTAAATAACGGGTAATAAGTTAGAATTGTGTCCTCACTCATCTGTTGACAGCTTAAGCTCTAGAGATCTTTCTCATCTAAATTTAATTCTAAATATTGGGGTCGATGTTACCTTTCAGTAGTTTTTCTATATGTGTTTTGACGTTTCAGCCTATGAATCTCTTTATGGAATATTTACTTGATATCAGTTTCGATCAGCTGCTCGACAAAAATTTTCTAGCAGCTTTGACGCAGGTATTTACCAAATTTTACTAATTGAAATAAATATTTCATGAACGTTTGTTGAAATGATTGTATAGTTGGGTCTAGAAAAAAAGATATTTATGTTTAGATTAACATTTCTTATCGAAAATCGTCAAAAACATACATTGTATTGACCAAATACAATAAATCTTTCGACATGATGCAACCCGCGTTCAAATCACCGATCGATATTTGCTCGATTGTTTGACAGATACCGGCTTAAGATGTAAGCTTTCAACTTGCAGTATCATAGACCCCATTACTGTAGAATTGATGAACCGCTGGGTCGGTGAAAGTCTCATCATAATCATGATGTTTGGTATAGATTTATAGAAAAACTTATCTAAGAATTATTTGTTCAATCCTTAGTGTTCAGTGTGTTATGGCTCAATTGATCCAAAAGAAACAGAAATGATTTGGACGAGCGATTGAATGAATGACTCAAATATCGTGTTAAAAAAGGTTTGATCGATTTTGAAGATCAATTAAACGTTTTTCGAGCAGTTGGTGCTCGAATGTCAAACAAATTTTCAAAATCAATGACATTTCGATGCGCTTTACTTAGTAAACAAAGAGAAGAGATGTACAATAGTACATTTGATGTAATTTAAGCGAATTAAAGCTTATATCGCGTGCCAAAAACAATTGTTTGCGCTAACAATGTTGCATACTCCTTATTTCCGCTAACGGAAGCATCCACCGCTAACCTTACCGGTCTGTTTCTGCGCATTGAAATATGTGTTTTTCCTGACACGAAGTAAAACGCGATCCCATTTCGCCTGCCCTAACTAGCTGACCCTAACCGTTTTTTGTTTTTTGCCAACCTCTGGCACTTCCCAGTCCCTTTCGATTGCGAAACGTAATCAAAGCATGTTCCGGCACGGGCCACAGTGGGCGTGGAGTGAATAACGTTCGGAAAAACGCTTCTGCGTTCGCAATAGGAGAGGCGAGACCGAATCGATGTGCCCGCGAGGGATCGCGACTGTAACAAGATTGTGGTTCGTGTTCCCCGTACTGCAACAAACTCGATCGATCTGCATCCTTGAAGTGTGCTTGGTTTCGTTCTCTCTTGCTCTCGTAGGACACGGTTCCAAATCGATCCGATCGATATCAGAGCTCAGGCCATCAAAGGGAAGGATGGGGATTTCTGTGTGTATCTAGTGCTTCTCCCGTTCCGTTTTCGTCACCGGGGACCGTTTTTTCGTTGTTGTTGTTGCGGGCTCCTTATCTTGTCTCGATCCCAATTCTGACAACGGACCGGGAAACAAGCCATCGATTATTTCGCTTCCATTCTTCTTTCTTCCGATCGCAGTGAGAGATGGTCGGATGGTTTATCTAGCGTACTGTAGGCTGTGGATGGATAATAAGTTCCCCTTGTGTTTCCCGGGAGCCAAAGGGTCGCCTAACGAGACCGAATCATAATTTATTGTTGCTGCGAAAATAGGAAAATAAAGAGGTTGTTTTTGCCGTTGCGCGACCCTCCCCCCCTCCCCCTCTTCCAGTGGGTTTCCATTTTCTCCAGCAAAAACAAGGGCTCTGTTTTCTTCAACTCATCTTCATCATCGATCGCGGAGTTGGCGATTATCTTCAGGTGGGAGAGGGCACAAGCGTCGCATTTGACGCTGCAGTGGCGGAAGTCTTTTTTTTCCTTCTTCGGAGGGGCTTTTCGCGCCCAGAACTTCACCCTGAAGTTGCGAATGGGTTGCTCGGGTTAGCAATCGCTTCTGTCTTCTTTGTTGAGCACTCAACGGGGTGGGGTGCGAACGGTATGGCGCGACTCGCTTTCCGTTCTTGTATCGATCAATCCAATTTTTTTGTGTGTTTCGTTCCTGGGCTTTGGGGGAGGATGATTAGGTTTTTGTTTTGTTTCCCCTTGTCCGTGGGACGTGACCGTAACGCGCCTGGTGGAATCGTCTATGCCGCATCAAACGCATCATCTCCTTAGTGTGGAGTTGGGGGGCTATTTTACCCAATCATTTCGCGTGCTTATTGGTATCTTTTCTTTAGATTACCGGAAAATTATGAACGCAACAATGCAGCTGAAGAAGGATGAGACGAAGACGCTTGGAAGGCAATATAGCGCAGGCACACGCCTTTTTCTCTTGCGGACGGAGTGAGCTTGTGTTTCAATTTTACACCACAAAAAGGGTGCGCAGCCTGTTTTGATTCCCTTACCGCGAGATGAAGAAGGTCTCTATCTTCCTGGGCCGCGAGTCCAGCAGCGGTGCGAAAACTGGGCAGAAGAACATCGACTCTGGCTACTACTACCGCTTGAAGTAGGTCGCGTTTCTTGCATGCAGATGATCTCCAGTACCAGTGCGCTATGTGGACGATGGGTTTTTGGGATGGGCACACGACACGTTGGGCCGTTAGAGACTGGCTTTAATCATCGCTAAACAGGCGTACAATTATTTCCAGCCCGGGTTTGTTTCGTCCCGCACAACATGGAAAGCTATTTAACACCGCTCTATGATCAATAGGTGATCGTGCAGTAAGGATAGGGCCGCCCAATTGGGAATGAGTAGCCAGAAGAAAAGGAGTATTACCAGCATTCTTCAACTGCTTGTTCAGTGGTCCAGGGTCCAAGGCAAGACATTCCTGGTGGATTGTGGTCGGTATTTATAATTGGAAGGGCAAAGATGCCACGGTGCAGAGGTGATCCATTTATGATAAGTAAGCAGACGGTGGCTAGTTTAAATGTTATTTATCGCAGCAGGGAAGGACAGTACGCGTACCCGCACCATACCGCGGCCACCCTCCCCGGAACGATCGAATCGAATTTTCCAAACACGAGAATTTTCTCCTACAGGGAAAGCGAAACGGTGGTTGCACGCGCAGAACAACAACAAGCGCTGGCATTCGTGACTGCCGTACCACGGCCAAAGTCCATTAGATCTTTACGGTTGATTTATTGCGGATTGCCGAGCTGCTGGTAGCCCGGTCGTGTATGATTTACAATTACCTGTTCGAATTGGAGTAGGAGCCATCGGCAGTGCGTTTGTCTTGGAAATGGTGGGTCCGAGTCAGTGATTAAAAAAACACAGCAGCAGCTCGTGCCCGGCAGAAGATCTTGACATTTACGCTCGAGTAAGATGAAGTATGGCAGCTTACCGGTCGTGTCTGGAAGATATTCTAAGGCAATTCGAATCCCGAATACGCTTAATACCCAAAACCCGAATGGCATTTGTTGGAGCATCCGCATACAGGAGCGTCCGGTTTTTTTGTCTTGCTGTGTGTGTGTGTCTTCCCTCTCCAACTGTGTCCAACCGGTGGCGGGCTGCACAGGAAATGAAGGGGTTTGGGAAAAGAAACATGTAACAGAAAATAAGCGAATCTATCCACCGAAATACCACCGCGACCGTGGAAGATAAGCCGCATCCTACCGAAATGTCATATCATACCGTTCCACCGCGATGGCCTTCTGGTGTGCGGTTTCATTTATTCCACCGTAGCCAGCTTTTTCGTACAAGTTAATCTTCCCAGATGTCATCGACGGCAACGCCATCCGTCAGTGGACATCGCCGAATCTTGAAGAGCGCCTCGGTAAGTTTCACTAGCTTTCCAAAGTGTCCGGCCATGCTTGATCTATTGCGCACGCACACGGATCGCACATGTTTAATAGTGCGGTGTATGATTTATGATGTCACGTTTACGACTGGTCTAAAATGGTCTAGCAACTTGCGGCCACGAGTCGGAAGTTTATGGATGTCCACCGATGTACCGGGTAGTTGACATTTTGCAGTGCAGGTAATTACTGACATGATATAATTATTTGTCATCTTGAGGATAACGCACAAGTACACACCACAACTCTGGGTTATAGCCTGGAGCTGTCAAATTCGTCTCAGGTGGACGATTGAATGTCTTCAAGCTACTCCAACAGTACGGATTAGTAGGCGATGAGTTCCCGGGCAACCACTAGAGGAGTTGAAGAGTTCATTGAAATCAATCAAAGTAAGCTCTTCAGGTTCACCTGCTCTTAAAACGTTCCCAATTACGTTCAGAACCTCGTAGTAGTGCAGTGCTTCCTCAACCCATCACCGGAACCTAACGAGTCTCGTTATCTAATCGGTTATCATAACCTTCGTACCTTCGGTCGGTCGAACAAGGTTGCGAAGGATCCAGCAACAACACCTCGGTCGTAGATGCAGAGTCCACTCAATGCAATGGCCTATCATCATCAAGCGAAAGGGAGTTATTGGTGAGGAACACGAAGCTCTTCCCATCTGACACCCGTTCCTCGGGCTGGGGCGGAGGACGGCATTGGTTGAAATTAAGCTGTACTTGAAATTATAATTTGAGATTAACCCACAATCGGATCATCATTTTAAGGCTCGTTATGTTGTTCTCCCTCTATCTCGCACTCGTTTTTCAGGGCGCGGAACGATTGTGTGCAGCAAAACGAAGCCTTTGAAAGGGAGCAAGGTTAGGGCAGCCGTTTTACAGCCAGGTAAGTAAACGAGCACGGGAGGGCACAATCATGCAGAAGAAGCCCGGTGCTTATCGCGCTGGGTCCATCTTTCTCCCTCACGCTCCAACGGTTCGAAAACCTTGCCACGGTTAATGTTTTGAACTTTATGTCAAATTTCATTAGATCGACCTCAGTAACTCCTTTTTTTTACCACGTCGGGGTGCTGCTGCTGTACACCCTCGGCTGATGGGCAGTGGAGAGATCCAGTTGTTCCGATAAGAGTCGACGAGAAACGTTTGCCGGAGGTTGTATTAGGTAGGTGCGATGATTCATGAAGCGTTGGTAGTTTGGTTGGCGCCTGTGCAGCATCTTCGCCGGTCAGCGCGTCAGCGGTGTCGCCTTGGTAATGACCGTATCGAGCGTCCCGGACAGATGATGAGCGCGAAGCGTGGTGAATCCGCGTCCGCACTGCCAGCCACATCCGATAGTGGCTATCCAAAAGTGGGTACCTGACCTTCTGACAGTTCCAATCGGGGGACCACGACGACGCGGTGGTTAATCTTAATTAGTATTATTTTATAACAATCTCGCGAGTGCAATCTGCCGAGACGCAGCGGTGCGATGGAACGCGAAAAATCGCTGCTCGAGTTAGGGGTTTAGGATTTGTTCGGATCAATGGCTCCGTTCGATGCCGTGGTTGGCTATCATAAATAACAGACCTTATTAGGCAGGAGCTTCGAATGGATCAGACCGGTGCGCAGACGGTTTGATGGATGAAATAGATTTCGCATCTCATCCGATCGTATCCACTTCTGCTGGGTCGCGTATTTAGCATCTGCTTTTAGGTCTCTTCCCCTCCGAAAGAAAGCGGATTAATTTGTTTGGGATTGGCGTGCGGGCGCACGCGCGAGTCCGAGTTTATGCTGGTGCAGATTTTTCATCACCAAAAGATCACAAAAACAAACGAACTCCTTCTATGGCGGGTGTGAAATGAACAAATAAGCTCTGTGTGGACTTGCAAGAAAAAAAGGATCAAGGATTAGGGAAGGGTGTGAAATGACAAAACGGAATCCGAAGGTCGTGATCGATACGGACGGCTAATTTGATGGCAGAAAAATGTTGCAGGCGGCTTGTTAGTTGTGCAGCTAATCTTCTGCAGCAAAACGAAGGAAATAGCGATGGCGCAACATATGTGCTAATCGTTTGAATAAGGATCGTTAGCACCCATTACGCCCCAAAATGCCACCGAACCGGTGGCAGTGTGTTCCGAGGACGCCGAAAGCACGCCACGCTACTTTTCGGTTACGGTAGTTAAATATTTTTACGAGCACGTTGCACTCTCTTGCTTTGATAGAAGCGAACGGAGACGCACCTTTTGCGAACGTTCGAAAGGTTACAACACGCTAGAATTTACGCGCGCGTGTTGATGTGTGCCCATGTTTGGACGGCTCAAAACACCCCGCAGGAAGCATCAATATTGAATACACGAGAACGAGCATGGAAAAAGTGTCCCAAAGCCGGAAGTCGTAAATTGTTGCGGCGGGTGATGATTCTCACTGCCCAAGGCGTTGCGTGAGACCGCTCTTTTGTTGTTGCTTGGCGGGATTTTGATAAGCGGGTTGACTTTTCGCCAAATCTGTTATCCTAAGCTGGCGAGATATATTTTTGCAGCGAAAGGAGGTTTATTGGAGGCGATATATCTATATATATATATATCGTTTGGAGAGGGTATGTGAGATGGCCTTTGGGCAGGCGGGCTATAAAAAGCATACTACGCGGACTTTCGGAGACGATATTCCACAATGTTTTGGGAGGTTACGGATGAGATTTTAAATGCTCGTTGCGATTATGCCTGAAGCCAAAAGCTTCCAACATCAACCGAACATGCGATCTCGTCACAGAGACGTACCGGGCGGGGAGTTAACGTTCTTCAACTTCGAATGTCCCGTCATTTATCTTTCGGGACTTTGTTTGGACCAAAAACCAACGGCCGAGCTGCGGAGCTCCCAGTAAGCGTCTTCAAAACAAAGAAACGTCCAACAGTCTAGACACCACCAGTTGTTGCATCGATCACAGAAAATGTTGGGGGCTGTACAGCTGAAGATTCCTCAATGAACTCGGCCTCTGCCTTGCGAGCTTAGAAAAAGAAACTAAAGTCCTCAAAACCCAGCCGTATTGCCGGTGGGTCACAAGAAGACGAAAAAAAACGGTAGGAAACGGATTGCTTCTACCAATCTCTGTACCATCATCAGCATGATCTTCATAATCGCCGATTTCAGTGGGTTACGGTGCGCGGAGAGTCCCATTGAAATCAATCATTTTTGGTTTAGAGCACGAGACACGAAACAACCACGCGTGTACCAGTTGATGCTTAGGCTGACGGTCGACGTCCCGCCCTTGGGCCAACTGTTTCGATGGCGTTTGGAAGCTACCCCGGTGAGTTAGGATACGGCCCGACCGAGTCACGCCGCACTGGCTCGTGGACCCTCAGGTTCTTTTGCCTGCTGTATCCGTGTGTATGATAGGTTTTTTTCTGTTTTGGAAGGACCCCTAAAATTATGAATATCGATATCGGTTGGGCAGAATCTCACGCGTGGTAGCCCGAAGGAGGTAGACCATTTTTCAAACGAACTCCTCCCGTGCCACCTCCCCGTTCGAAGGTATGGAGCTATTATTATTCGGCTCGTTTGGCGTACGTGCTGCTGCTGCTGTTGCTGCTGCCGATGACGCCCGTAAGGTCATCGTGGTCATCCGGCTGTGGACCGTTCGGTATCTGTTTCGATGGGCTGCTGGTACAGCAGCAGCCCGCGAAAGCGGAGCAATAAAATCAATCAAATTACCTTCCAGCACTACTGGCACCGTTTGGGGTTGGAGTGAAGGTGTTGGACAAGGAGAGAGAGACAGAGAGCTGATACGCCCGCATCGTACAGATCACTGTGATTGAGTTTTGGTCCATTTCGGGATCATCCCGTGTTTCGCGCACACACAAACAGAGGATCTCTCGGTCAGCGCATTTTGGCGAGTTCGTCCATATGCCTGAAGCAAACTTTATGATGCCTTTATTCTTGGATACCTTCTCTTAGGCAGTGTTTGGTAACAAATCATGTCTTAGGCTTGTTGTTACTTCAAGATTTTCAGAGCTCAGTACGAATTCTTACTGTTTCGTAATACATTTTGCCTCTTTCTTACCAAGACTACTTGAAGTACGACTCTTCAGTTCTCTTCAGGAATTCATGATGTATGTCTCCCGATAGAAACCCCGTCATGATTGTTATATTTTAATGTGTTTCATTGGAGTTGTCGCTTTAGCAGCAATAAAAAGAAATGACAAATAGATGCGCACAGCTGCAGCTCGTTCAATCTCACCTTCCCTATGAGATGAGAGGCAATAAGTGGAGAGGATGATCAACAATATCATGACAAATGGATCGTACAAATGAGTGGAGGTACGTAGCTCGAGGCGGCAATTGTCAATTGAGTAGCGCAAAACCCTTGCAAACAATCAAAACCCGCCCGTTTCCGTCCGAGCTGACATTGTTGCGGAGGGAAATAATTGCACACCGATTGCGCGTATTGCGAATGTGTTTTACTGTGAAAACATTCAGCCGCATACGCGGAGAGGTTTTCCCTCCCTTTAGAAGCCACCATGGTTGGCGGAATGTAGTGGACGGAAATGAAAACATCATCATCGGAACCATTACTCATCGGATGGGGGGGCTCTTGAACGCAACACCCCGGCACGCTCATTACTCATCGAAGCGCTACACTCGAATCGTCACATTGATGAGTTGAGTCGCGCATCATTATCGTGCAACACGGTGGCATCTGAATTGCAGCGGGTTGTGCGCGTTACCGGTGCCCTCTGGAAAATTCCTTCCGCGCGTTCTGTTTTGCTGGATATGAGGTGAAAATTAAAGCAAATGATCACCTTTTTCATGGCTTGGTGGTGAGCTTCGGTATAAGCTGTTTTCTAGCAGCTCACGTGTTGGTGATGCTGAATAGCACACTGTGACCGAGGCATTCGAGGTGAACTGGGCGCGTAAAATGCGTACGAGAAAAATCACATCAATTTATCGATTCGAGACGAGCATACCGCGCAAGGTTGCTGCTGGGGAAGCGTTACCGTTTAATGGGGGTTTTGCGCGTTCGAGCAGGAATCATTGCCATATATGCAGTCATGAGACAATCATCGACCAACCCTGAACAACCCCAGTGCCCGCACCGCCCTGCGTTCGAACCGCGTGTACGTGTGCGAGATATTTAGTTTAAGGAGGAACTAAAGATGGTACGCGGAATGATTATTTCATCATCTGCGATTACCTTCGGTTTTCTTGTACGAGATCGTCGCGGGAGGGTGGATGAAAAAGTGCTATATTAGTACCGTGTGCCGATGCCAATACCCGGCCGGAGGAAGCAGATGATGAGTTCCCATTAAACTTGTTATTCACTGTAATAAGTGATTTTATTTTCATGAGGATGATGTTTTTTTGTGTTTCTTTATTCTTCTCTCTTTCATTCCATCTCTCTCATACTCGAACATCGCAGCCACGCAGCCGTTAATGGCAAAGGGACACCAGTACGTATGGGGTAAGTATTTTGTACCCTTTTTTCTGCCATGTTATGCTGCGTTATTTGCCTGATTGATGCAGTTCGAGACCTCTGATTGGAAAAAGGGTGGCCGAAAGGGAAGGCAAAGCAAAAATTACAGATGGTCAAGAAATTAAAATACGCACTCGCCATCTCGCTTTTAAAATATAGGCCATCAGTCCGGCGCGGATGGGATGGTAGGTTCCGGGCGTATTACTACAAGAGTATCCCAAAACATGTACGCAAAAATGTTGTATGCATTCTGTAGCTAATTTGTACGACACGGACCACCTCCCCGCTCGCTGGTCTACCCCGAACACCCGGCTGTCCATAAATCGGGAAAGCTATAAAATTAATTCATTTACAATACTACCTCATCATCAGCGGCGGTGGTCGCTGTAAAGCTTGTAAACATTAACAGGAGATGGTGTACACACTGGGAATGGATGGGAAAACACGTACGAGCAGGAGAGGAACATTTCGGGTTGACCCTTTCCCGTTTGACCCGCCTGTCATCATCCCCCATCCCTCCATCCCTTCTCGAGTGTTGCTCGAGCCGGAGCAAATTAAATTAATGCCGTTTCAATTAGCGAACCACTCAAACATGAACTGCCAATTTTCTGCGACTCAAACCCATTACGATAATGTTGTCTGCTTTATTAACTTTTCCTTTATCGAGCGCCCCAATTGAACGGACTGGGTGCATGTTTGTTGCTGGTTTTTTGCTGTCCACCCTGTATGTGCAACATGCGCATAGCACAAGAAATCAGATAAGATAGTTTTGTTCGATTGAGTTCGTGTGTTCGTTGTTTCGTAGCAAGTAAGCTCAATTTCTTTAATTTTCGGTCTGATATAAAAAAAAAATCATAATTCCGGGGGAGTTGTAAAAGGAAGCAACTTACTTATTGACGATGGTGGGAAGAGATCATATTTTGGCAAAATCGGTTTCGAATTCATTTTAAAACGTCGATTTTACAAATGCCTGTTTGCATACTGAGCTTTTTCCCCTTTAATCTGATTTGATTACATCTTTGTTATTGATACACAAGTGCTTGCAGTTGATATTACAAATCAGTCACCATTTATGACAAACTGCAGTAGGACTATGATTAGCGTCAATTCAATAATTTATTATTTTTTAAAATTATTTTAAAAAAGCTTTGGACTTATTAAAAGTATTTAGCTTACGAATTTAGTTTTTAAATTAATTCTCACTAAAGAATGGAGCATGCCCATGATTGTCACCGGAGAAATATGATTTTTTTATAAGTAGATCATAATTTATGTGACCGAGGACTGAGGTTAAATAATTTGACCTTGAACACCTTACTGCCGTAAAATGGGAAAGTTTATTTGAAAGAGCGCAGTTAAATGTAACCCCCGAAAGTGCAAAAGCCCGTATGAATGTGGCATGAAAAGGTAGAGATTCACATTCGAAAGCTCAAATTAATTGAATGAAATTTAGGGACGTATTATTATTTCAGTTTTTTTTTCTTTCGGCACAAAGTATGACAATAACAATAATCATAACAATAAACCGTTCACCGCGCAAGGACGCCAGCAGGAAGTTGAATGGGATGTGCCGTTTTTTTCCTGGTTCCCCTGGTTTGGCGCACGGAATGGTTTTGCATAATGGTGCAAGGAAACACACTACCAAAGGGACCACCCAATGAGTGCACCATTTGTACGTTTCCCGGCAGGATGATAATTTTGGGGCGAAATTGACCAAATGGTCGTGAGCATTTTGCTGAAATGGATTGCGTTTTACACTTTCCACTTCAGAGGGCCATGTTTTTGTGTATTTCTCTCTCTCTCTCTATCTTCCTACCGTTTCACATTTTTTTCATGTGACCCAAACGGAAGCTACATTCCGAACGGAATCCTTTTAAGAACCAGGAGAAGGAAGCGAAGCACGAATCACGATGATGTATTTTAATGTACCGCTTTATTACCACGCAAAGCGCTACACGCGTGACTGTGAGCGGGTGAATTTATGATTATGAGCTGGGGATGAGTGTGTGTGTGTTTGTATTTTATTTAAGTTTTTGCTTTGGCCACAATTGTAAAGCGCTTAGCTGAAAGCTTACTACTGGGTGTGGAATTGTGTGCGAAATAATTTGTA
>KI422776.1:41140-52006 GCA_000473375.1 Anopheles culicifacies
TCTTCCTACCGTTTCACATTTTTTTCATGTGACCCAAACGGAAGCTACATTCCGAACGGAATCCTTTTAAGAACCAGGAGAAGGAAGCGAAGCACGAATCACGATGATGTATTTTAATGTACCGCTTTATTACCACACAAAGCGCTACACGCGTGACTGTGAGCGGGTGAATTTATGATTATGAGCTGGGGATGAGTGTGTGTGTGTTTGTATTTTATTTAAGTTTTTGCTTTGGCCACAATTGTAAAGCGCTTAGCTGAAAGCTTACTACTGGGTGTGGAATGGTGTGCGAAATAATTTGTATTATTTATAGCAAATCAAACTCATCATCGTCGCCCCAGGATTATCCGTATGTGTCATGGTACAAGGCGAAATTACACTTTCACCCATTTTTGGGATGGGTTCTTTAAATGACGATGCAAACTAAATTCGCTCAAAGGCAGATCGTCATTTGATTTCGAAAATTATTTTTACTACCAAAAGCAAATAAAAAATCTAACCAAAGCACAGTGGATGTATCTCGGGGTAAAAAGTATTTTATTTTATTTTAAAACTTAATTTCTTTCCAAACCTCCCGCAAAGAAAACATTTTAAATAAATAATCTTTCGATTGCCTCATAAATTTCAAAATATAATAAATTTTAGAATTTTTAAAATTTAAAAACAAGGTCTTCATATTAAAAAATATATGCCATCCATTGTAAAGGAATAAAATAACTTACAGATCAAACTGCGACAAATCAGAGTTTTGTTTGGAAAAATTGATTCATCTTACATTTCTGTCAAATAAATGACATAAATCCGGAAATTGTTATTTTATCCCGGCAGTTTTTTGGGACAACGCCCACTGTGCGTTGATGTAATACAGGTGGGCCCCAGGTGCGTTGTCAACACGTACCTTCAAAATCATGTAAAATCATCCTCCCAGTGGCTCGCTTTTTGGAAGCCGCTCCCATTTTTGGGATAATCAAACGCATGGCGAACGTTCGAGCAAACTAATTAGCCAATGTTACCCCGTTCGGCGTGTGCGCGTGCTTGTGGTTGATTGAGCACGATTCGTGTGCCGTTTTTTTTAAATACACGTTCGATCGTACGGTGACCAAACGTTCAAATCAAACCAAACGAAGGAATCGTTTATGAATGAGCTTTAATGTTTTATTTATGACTTTTTTTTCTTTTTTCGGGACCAAGAAGTTAAGGAAGCTTCAAACCGCGCTGTGCGTGATTACGTGCGTGTGACACATTTGGGCAGATGAATTTAGCAAACACGGTTTGAAAATAAGGGACAGCAAAGGAGCGTTTTCAACTCGTATTGGCAAAATGTGATTGGATCGGACACTGATCGGGAGCTATCCACTGTGGGGTGGATGGAACTGATCGTGTTTCTTTTATGTCACAGTGCGATGATATTGACGAGTCGCTGTGACGCGTCTCGGCGTTTCGCTCGCTTTTGCCCGGGGTTAAGTATACCACATTAAATCGTGGCTTGATTTATTTTCCCTAATGAGCATGATTTGATTTATATTGCCGGGTTAGTTTTCCATTCGTGGTACGGCGGTTTGCGACTTCACTGTTGGCGAGAAAGTTGTATACGCATGTGAACGAGCGAACGGGGGGAAAGGATGAAGTAAGAAAAGCGATCACGAACCGATATCGATTTCGATCTCGCGTTATCGCATCTGGATCCGGCACCCATTTTGATTGGCGATCGGCGTAAAACTGGCGAGAAAATTTAATACCCGTGGAAATGGGTACCATCGCGCGGTGTGCGGTGAAGATGACCCGCTGGGTGGTTTGCCGGTGTGACAGATTAGAAATGACAGCCGAAATAGTCCAATCGATTAGTGTCGCTTATTAGCACAAAAAAACCCTCCGATTTGACAGGGAAATGGAAGGAAGTTCACAAGCAACGAACCCCCCAGTCGCATACTGTCAAGCAGATGGCAAATCGAAAGACTTCAACAAGCGACGAACCCGACCAATGTGTCAAGCGGTTAGGGAGAGTTCAATCTCGATGGGAGTAAAAAGCCGAAACTTTAGCCTCTCATTCATGGTTTATGCCGGCAAAAACTAACACCGCAAGTGTGTTGTCACCGTTACGTCGTACGCCTCGTACGCCGGGCGTGAGTGTTGTTCACCCGTGGCTAAACACCATTTTTCTGCTGCTCGCCACCAGCTTTGGCAGAAAATAAATCATAAATCATCGACCGAGGTGAGGGAATTTCGGGCGCAGCAGCAGCAGCAAGTAAACGAAAACGATGTATTATTCGTACGCAGCACCATTTTGTTGGTGGAGCATCTTTTTAGCATGATGCCTCATATGGGCCGTGTACCATCCTTAGAAGATGATGCCAGCGGAAAGAAGAAAAAAAAAATCCGTAACAAAACATTAGATTTTTCAATGAACATTGTTCGTCCGGAATCATGTTGCTTCAGTTCGGGAGGCGTTGTTTGGATATTCGGGTTGATGTGATGTGATGTCTGCCTTCGCTTCCTTCCCAGTATCCTCCCCTTTCGCGATCCTCAATGATCGTTTTGTAGCACTGCTGCTATTATTGTTACTGTTTGACGTATTTAAATGGTGTACTGAGTCGACATTGAGCTGCCGCTGTTATTGCCGGCGGCTACCACCGCCATCGATGACACTGCTGCCAGTAGTGGTTGTAGTGTTGGTAATCGACCAATGTTCACACTCACTTCGCTGGCTTTTTGTTGTTTGTACGTGCGCTCCGGCAGGCGGGAAATGACACGAGCAACACCGAAACAACGCGCACCGGCAGATGAGGTGTACTTGAATTATCAAAAAGTCTGTTTTTGGAAGTGCTATGAATATTTATTAACATATTCAGCCGTGTGTTGCCGGGGCCACTTCTGGAGGGACTCCACCCGTGCACCGGTTTCGGGACCTTTGGAGATACTTCTTCACAGGCGAGGCGATTTTGACTCGCGGCGGGCCGGCAAAAACGCGGGGCGGAGGAAACAAGTTAAATTGCAACACGTACGCCATCAATCGCAAATGGCCAGGGCTGGGATGGGTTCAATGGTTTGCTCTTGTTCGTTCGGATGATGAGGGTGCGGCCGGGCTACGCTCAGCTCGGCATCGGCTCAGGTGGCCCAACCGTTCGAATTGGACAGACGCTTCTTCGCATCGTTCCGTGGATGGCCACGGAAGAGGTCAGGGTTCAAGTGTGTCTGTGTGTGTCGGTCAGTTGGTTGATCTATCGTGTGGCTTTGAGGTGTAAAAAAGGAATGATCTGAATTCTTCTGCCCTTTTTACCGACGGGGGGTACGTTTCTTATTTTTTTTTTTTTTGGAAAACGACCAATGAAGAAGTTCAAGAGGCATTCGGGTGTTACTCAATCAATGCTCACGACCTTGCACACATAACGAGTGGGTTGCAAAATAATGTTTTTATTTGTTGCTTTTCTTTACCATCCTTGATCGGGCATTGAAGTCTTTCATATGCAAATGTGAATAATGTACCATTATTTTGTAGTTTTTTGAAGAGGAGTCATCTGACATTAAGAGTGTCATCTTTTTCGAAATCAGGATTATTTTAAATGAGTGAAATTTGAATTATTAATTAATCTCTTTAATAAGAAGAGTTTTGATATTTATCTGTATCTTGTTAAACAAACAGCAACAATTCAAAGAACAAAAGATCACTCTTCCCATAGAATTGGGCAATTTGTGTAGCTTTGTTCTTGTATGATTTTGAGTTTCTATTCTTGAAATCATTCCAAACAAAAACACAATCGCACCGCCTGCAATGACTTTGTTCGGCGAGCCACATTTTTCTCACCATTAAACGATCATGCAACATGCAGACATATGTGTGCTACCATTCCACACATGTATGGCATGTGATAAAAGCGTACCATTCTGAGCTCTGAAGTTTGAAATCGAGAGCAAAAGTACAATCGGGTCGGATTGGTCAATGGGATCTCGTCGTCGTCACTTCGGACAGGTGCAACAGTCAAGGCAAGTGCACCGTGCTGCCCCGTTTACCCCGTAGCATAATGATGATTAACTGAGAAAAAATCCCACCCATACACACACACACACGCGAGCATACAAACGAGCTGCAATAGTTTTGTGGCAGGTTGTTCGCTTTATGAATTTTGTTTTACCATAATCGGTGCTCGTCTCCTTCGTAGGCGACCTGGGAGGGAATGAATGTGTATTAAGATGAGCCACAACGTTAGGTCAACCCCGCCCCAAGTCGTCTTCGTGTGCTCGTATGCAACTTTGGCTCTTTGTACCCGATTCACGATTAGGCAAAACTCCGTGCTGAATCGCTGAGAATTTTCGCTTTCAATTGCTACCGTTTCTTCGTCGCTGCTATTAGTGCGGCGAAATCTCGTACCCGTGCGGAGGTCATAATCATACAGCAGCGATTTCCGAGGATTGGCAATTGTTGTTGTTTTCGCCGGTCGGTGGGTCTAGTTGCGGTTAGTACTGTTTAGAATAGTGTTTTCCCTTTTTTTTCTCAAGCATCCTCCAGCAGCCGGCGTCTCAGCTTTTGCAAGACGAAGCCACCACCTGACGCAGATCTTCTTCGATCATAACCTTAGCGAGCCAGCTTCAATGCTTAACCGGCCCTCAGGCAAGCTCGTTGAGAAATGGAAATGAGCTCAAATGGACGGGTTTGGCTCTTCCGTTGCCGGGAGCAAGGGTACGGTACTTCTTCCAGCCGGGCTGGTGTTTTTTTCTTCTTCTACTCTACCTCCATGAAGTTAGCCATATTACTATAATTAAAATCATTTTGTAATGTTTTTTCGGTAAAGTTATAATCTGCTGGCACGAGAGCAGTGTGCAGGAGAATCAGCTGGATGGATCGGTGGGATGTGATAAGATCACGTTTAGCGATTGCGCAAAGTGTTAAATTCCTCTGGAAACCCGTGAATAGGAGGAGGTGCTGAAATGTTTCCATTGCGCCGCGCTGAATGTTTGCACAAACATCGCACACGGTTAGCGTGAATCAAATCGTTATCGTTACAAGATGATTCGCTTTAGATAAAGCGTGGTAGATTTTTTAGAGGTGTTAATGACTCATCAGCGTACGAGGAGCGTTTAAAATGAGCCTCATTTATCAAAGTTTTATGGCTAATTTTATTTGGCGCAAATGATGAATAGGCATGTCACAAGATGGAAATCTGCATGCATTTGTTCAAAGGCGCATGAATTAGCCATTTAATTACTATAATATATGTAAGCACAAACAAAAAATATGCAAATCATTTAAAGCTCTTTCTATTGTTGCAAGAAAAGAAGATCCACAAAAGATATGCGCAAAGATGCGCCACGAGGAGCAAAGATTGGTGAGTGAAATGAAAATCACGCTAATAGAATAACAGCCCACTGCAGTCCATTACAATTTAATAAATCCAACTGACAACTGCTCACGTTTCTATAAGGGATGTCAAAATGAAGATCCAGATTTTGGTCTTCTTACTCTCTTTCTCTCTTGCTTGCCGCCCCCTTAATTGACGTAGCGAAACGTAAATGGACTCTCCTCGTCGTCTTCGTCGTCGGCGGCATCGAACCGCACTCGAACCAGATTTCTGACAGATCGACTTCAAAACGATTCACGCCAAACCATTCAAACGACTCAAATCGATTACTTTCGATCAGTCACGCGCCGCCACTCGCTTTTGCCTTCCCCAAGGAGAGTTCCCGGGAGATGTCGAACGGCGTTACCGAATTTACGTTCGCGTCCCAACGCCATCGGAGGGTTTGAAGATCCTCATCGGTACACTTTCTAGTTCGAGCATCAGAAGGTGAAGGCCCAACCCGATATGAACCAGCGTAGCGACCCACGACGATCCTAATACCTATTAACCCCTCGGCGCAAAAAGGCAAACAAACCCCCAACCCTCCACAAGGGTGAGCTAAGTGATTCCTCTTCACTGGGCGCAGACCTCTTCACTGACCACGTTCGGTGAGGCTTACACTACCATCATCTCCTACCATCTTCCAAGTGTGGATTAGAGGTTTTTTTCGAGGAGGTTTTACTCGTGCATGAGCTTTTGTGTGTACTTATGCTGTAGAGGTTGTGCGCGGACGGTTCCATTCCAGAATTGATTTGGTTCATCTTTTGATTGACGGACCGGGACAATGAAACTGGAACGGGCAGCCGTGGGCTGCCGATTCTTGTATGTCCGCCCTGATCGGGGGTTTCGGTTGTGCTGTCCGCCTCTGACAGGCCACGCTGTACGAATCGGTGCGTTACGTAAATTCACCTTGCAATCCGTTTCCGCCCGCGCGAACGGTTGTACGAAAACGGGAGCCATCCTTTTAGGAATTCATCAGTTAAAGTTTGCACCCTTTATTTTCTCCTTCCGCTTTGCCAACCCGTCAATGAAAGTGAAGTTGATCGGGAAGGCTAGATTGGGTAGAAGTGGAAATAAAAAAACGTTCGGAAAAAGAAAACCCCAAAAGCTAAAGGGAAAGGGACACGCTCGGTGAAAGATCTTCCAGCGCCTTAGGACACGGATGACGCGACACGCACTCTTGGATCAAAAAAGAGAAGCGAAACCACCAACCTGCACTGAATTGTGCCCATTTTCGGAGGTTCGTCGCTTGCGAACTCTCCACAAGAAGTCTTAGTCGTATGGCGTGAATGGAGCGACTTGCGTGCGTGCTGTAGTTACCGATGTCACTTGGATGTTTTTTTTTTGTTTATTTTGTTTGTGAAGGGCTAGATTATGCTCCGGGAGCAATTGCGGTGGACTATCAAACTGTATCAAATGGAAGATAGATAACGTTGGCTGTATTTAAAAAAAAAACAACGGAAGCGACCACTAAGGCAATTTATGTGACTCTAAAACGAAGAGGACACTTGCTATTGAGGTCTGCTGTCATCAGTGTCCATCACGAAACGCAACACACGCGATCGTCTTGTTTTTTTGTCTTCCTAAACTCCATTCACAATGGCACTGACTAGTTTTTGGGACACATGTCTTCTTTCTCCTAACTAGACAATCTGGCCCTCGGAAATGGCGATATGCGTCAAAACTTTCACGAGAGAGAAAAATCTTAACGATCGTGTTAATTATACTGTTACAGAAATACACACACACACGATCGCACGTCTTCGCGTATCGTGTCGTCCGGTATCAATCTACGGCACGCTTTTGTGCGTTTTTGTGGTTTTGTTGATGGACGCGACAGCGATCATTTCTTCACCGCGTTTGCCGATTCGTATCGGACAAGCTAAAACAGACGTCGCAACATCGTGATTTATGTCGCGTTTAGCGTTTGGATGTTTTGTTGTAGCAATCTTTATATAAAGCGAGGGTATTTAAATAGTCTCAAAAATCAATCGAAATTAAAGGTAGTCTAGTGGAGCTCAATATGCAGGTGAGGGGGTTCGTCTCTTGTTGTAATCTTTTGTATCGTTTGCTTAGCGCTCGTGCCACATTCTTGGTGTATGGCATGCGATGCACGACGTTGATGCCTTCCAATAGCCTTTTTTATTATACTTCCATGCTATCCGCATCCCATCCTTGCCTTTCCCCAATCCCCTGCGAATATCCACAAATATTCTCATTTTCTTAAGCCATCATTTTCCGGTGGAAGTATCTTTTTTTCCTGCCACCCGCGCAACCTCATCCGATAGTGACAACGAATTGCAGTGTTTCATTCAGAAACGTTTGAAAGCCTGGTCTAGGTTGCTGTCACATGTTGGTTTCAGCGCGGACCTAGCTCAGAGGCAAAAGAAATAAAACATGGAAGCAAATAATGTGGCTGCCTGTTGCAATGCCATTTTCACGTCCCGAGCTTTTGCATCCCTCCTGTGTACATGGTGTAGTTTTTTCTTCTTCTCGTTGTTTCACATCTCTCCAGCATAAAACGGACCAACGGGTAGTAGCAACGGATGCTTTCTTCGGTAGGGCATACAAAGAAGAACACCACCTCCTCCAACGGAAAGAAGTGGCAAACGTTTGCACAAACAAAAAAGACAAAAATTGAGAGCAATCAGCATCAAAACGGGCGAGCGCAGGCCTCGTGCCCATGTGTCGCGTACACGGTGTGCCAGAAGGAACAACTGCAACAACAAAAACGACTCCTCGCGATGTTCAATGTGTTTAAGGTTGCGCAGTGCGAAAGCATTTCGCCAGCCACAAACAACCGTCGCACAGTCGCGCGAGGTCAGTTAAAGACCCTGCGGGTGTTGCAGGGAAATAAAATAAAATGCAAAGAACACACAAGAGTAAGACAGGATAAAAAAACACACACACACATAAAGCTTCCCGGATAAGCGCGTGGAGAAAAATTAAAGCAAAACAAGGTAGAGTGCAAAACGCAACTCGAACAAGCGGAGGGCACGGGGTATGAGTAGGGGCTTGAACTGGAGCAAATCGTGTGTTTGAAGCGGAAAGCTTGGTGGTTGCAGGAGACACCGAGTCGAATCCAAACCGTGCTGGAGTGGAGGGGGAAAGTGGAGAGGGGATTGAATTAAAGTGATACATAAATTTAATTTTACTTTCAATTCATGAGCGGAATGCAGAAAGTGGACCGAGCCGTCAGTTGGCCGGTGAATTTCCTGTAGGACTGCGGTACGTACGGATGCACCAGTTTCCGAACCAGTTCCATTCGTTCCATCGATATAGCGCTGGAGGGAGGGGGTGGTTCGTCGCTTACAACGTACGCGAACGTACCGGCGGAAGCAAAACCGCATCCGCATATCTGCAACTTGTCATCTTCGAATGTTGAAGTATGTGAATGAACCATTTCGGTAGAAGGGACGTACCTCTCCGGTGGGTTGGGGGAAATGAAATGTTTTCAACCATTTTTCAACCAGCTCTATCGGCTATTGGCTATCGGCGGCTGGCAGTAGACGTAAGCGTTGGTGTCCGAGATTTGAGTGTTTCGGCGCTGTGCTCCGTATCTGGCCAGGGGTTTTCTACCGAACCTGCGCGTTGAGACAGAGTGTATCACTGTTGATGATTTTCACCAGTGTTTCACGGGGAAGCTGAACCCGCTGCGGCAGATGCAGCGGCGACAGACTTTCGTTTCGACGAGCGAGCTCGTGCACGGAGTCACCTGAACGTCGGGTCCGCGTGCAGCACGACAATCAGCCCCATTTCGGTAAGGGTATGCGTGAGGACAGGAAGCAGTTAAAAATAACGATTAAAATGGAAGCTACAAATTAGAGTAAATACGAGCCTGTCATCGGAACGCGATCGTTCATTCATTAATGGGTGAAGGATGCAAGCGACGAACCCCCTCCGAGAGCGGAAGGGTTGGAGATGATTTCTTTTCTTTCGCGTCCGATTCCGAATTGGAAAAAAACCCTCTGGTTAAAATCGCGCGAAACCAAGATGACAGATGTGCCATAGGAGGGATTGTGGCCAGTGGAACTGTGGCAAAATACGACCGCTTCGGGCGTTTTTTTGACGTTTCGACTTGCTTTCGAATTGCTTGCTCGAAAGAATTACTCGAAATTAATCGTTTTGGTGTATTATGTTTGTGAGATCGGAGGGATAGGAGGAGAGAGAACGAGAGGTGGGAGGTCAGTTTGAACTTTCGGGAGGTGCTTTGGGATCGGGTGTAAAAATGGGTGGTCCAATTCGATATGGCAAAGGTATTTATCATTTGTTGATATGTCCTTTTGCGGGCAACAGGGCGCCTACGGAGGCCATGCAAATGTGTTGCATCATTGGGGGAGCCATTTTTTTTTTGCCCGACAAGAAATGTTTTTCTCTTGTAAGGTTTATTGATTGTCATTGCTTCCGATCTCGAGCATGGGGCGGGAAGGCATTCTTTGGCCGTTAAATTTTGGTTAACACATTTTTCCCGAGGGTAAGAGCGAATTATTTATTCATTTATAAAAGCCGCTGTGGAGGTGTGTTTTTATTTTTATTTTTACAGAAATGCAATTTTTCAATTGAGTATTACGTGGAAAATTTATAGCTGTCATGTTAACGTGTTGTTGTGCTTTTTCGTCATTTTGCATGCATTAATAGGTTTTTGATGAGATTTATTTTTTCTAATAAAAATATAAAAATCATACTTGTTCTGCCCACGTGCTGTCCGTGTTGTTCCACGATGCACTTTACATTCCTGTTAATCCTCCTCTTATCTTCCATTTGCTGCAAGGGATCAATCGCAATACTTTCCCGTGCCCACACTACATGCAATGAGCCGTAAATCTGTCATACAACATGCCACCGTCCAAGCGTCATGGGGTTGGGTCCCGGAAGCGCGAGAAAGCAAGCAAGCTTTTAAAACAAAAAAACCCGAAGACGCCCTGGGGATGTACTCCACACACGATCTAAATCTTCCTTGCATAAAAACAAATCTCTAATCTTGCTTCTGCTGCTGCCGTTACGGTGTAGTGTTGTACCAGAAATTAAAAATTATTCTCGCATAATTTAGCAAAATAGAAGGGTTGGGCGTTGGGTTATTGGAAGCACTCGGGCTTACCCGACCGAACTCCCGGAAGGTATCATCGTTCGCAACGGATCGGTATCGTTTGTGGTGCATCTGCAATAGCGCGCTGCCATTCGTTGCTATTGCGCGGCCGGCCAGGAGATCAAAACAATTTTCCTTGCTCATCCGTTACGGTGGGTGCATCTGGCAGCATTTGTTTGCCCCCTGGTGGTGGAGTTGGTTGGGGTTTTTGCAGGAGATAGAAGATCAGTACGTTTGTTGGAAGCCGTTGAGAATTACCAGTTTGGAGGAGCAGTTGGTAATGGGATTAGGTTTTTTGTTTGAGGCCAGGGTCTTCTTGAACTTGTTTTCGCCTTATACAGCCTGAGATGCCATTTGCCACGCCTAATCTTTAAGGCGAGTTGGTGAAAGACGGATCTTATGTTTTGTAGTTGGGCTTAAGGCAGCAAAGAACTTGTAGGATATTAA
>KI422777.1:0-11082 GCA_000473375.1 Anopheles culicifacies
AGATTGTGCATAGAAAGGAGGTGCTAAAGTGCACGTAAGAAAGGTGCTCATTTATGCTGAATAGTGCATCATCAGCCATTAGCATCCAAATTTGAAAAAAAATGCAGAACGGAAATTTGAAAAGCTAATACATTTTTAATAATAATAAATCTGATAAGACAAAAGTTTTACTTGAATGAAATACTTAACAACCTGAGGCCTGGGAGTCTGGAAATGTTATTGTGTTTTGTAATAAAAAAAATGCTTAACTAGGACAAATAAAGAATTTTTATACAGTGACATTGCTTTGTGAGTAAATTCATATTGCTTTCCTTAGTAAATGCCAGACGCATGGAATTATTCAATATTAATATAGCGATAATTTAATTTTCTGAATAAATAGCATCCTATTCTAGGGTTGTGTTATTATAATTACTGTTTTAGTATTATCGAACGACTCTGCTACGTTCACTAAACGAGCTGCACAACATTCATACATCTACTCTAATGGTAGTCAACGGCAACCTTCTTTCGTCTATTCGCATTTCACAAATGCATTGCAAGAGTTTCCTAATGCGCTGGGTCACTTTGAAACGGACACAGCATTCACGATGGCGCAAGTATTACGTAGCAGATGCGCATTAGAAAAAAAAATATGGCAGTAATAGTAGAGCATATGCTATCATTTAGAAACGATACACATATCAGAGATAAAGAGATACATAAGAGAAAGATGAATAAATAGCGAGACAGGGAGATAGAAAGAGAAAGAGAGTTTGGACGACAACTGAACCTCAATGTGCCTCGGTTTGCATGGGCACGCGTTTCGTTTTGAACTTACTGTTCTTCTCTGGTTTCCTCGACGACCTCCTCCTCCGAGCTAAAAGAAATGGTGGATGGTTGAGAAAGGGATTGGATTAAATGAAAATTTGAAGGAAAATTTTGATGGTACGGTTCGATCGCTTAACCGTGACTCTTTTTTTATATTTTCCGAGTTCCGAAAGCCAAAAAGATAAGAAAGTAAAGAGAGGAGATAAAGGGGAAAGAAAACTAAAGGACATCCACTTGCGCTTCTATAGATCGACGTAAAAATGTTCCAAAATTACCACAGAGGAAAAACCAAACCAGAAAGAGAAAATCTTCCCCTGAAAGAGAACATTATTTTGCACGCATTTGCTTAAACAGCTTCTCGACAGTTGGTTCGAGAAAAGAATGTCGTCTGTTCGAATAAAATACCATTGCCGGGAGCTAAAAACCCTGTTTTAAAAAGTTACATACAAAATAAACCATCTCATCGACTACATTAGCTTGCGTTTTAATGAAAAAAACAAAAATCGTACTAGAGAAAAAAAAATATCAGAAAATCAGTACAGGCGGTACAGTGTGTAACGAGTAAGCTACGTGAAAACAGAACTGAACAAAACTACAAAATTGTGTAACATTTAAACGTAAGAAAATAACATGAAAGCATGAACGAGTCTTATATGAGCAAAGGAAAACTGCAACACAGGAGCGACTGAAAAAGTGTTCATCACTTTTTATCAGCCGGTTTGATTTAGCTTTCTTTGTCGTGAACAACAGGACTTATGCAAGGGTGTACACAAATAATCAATAAACGAATTAGCAACAGGAACAAATCAAAAGGAAACTGAAAGGCTAATGGTTGGACAGAACGGTAGAAATCAAAATGGATGTAATTGGTTTGCTATTGATAACAGTGCTCTAGGCTTAATGCAGAGTGGATGTGAGGCGAACGGAAACAGAAAATAAATATACAAAAGAGCTGAAGATAATAAAAAAGAAAAACGGTAACGAGTCACACAGTTGGTAGAGAAAAAGTACGTAAAAATAAATACAACAACAAGATAATAACGACTATGAAAAACTAGGGAAATTGCATAGAGTTGTAAACACCAGTGAACAAAATGTAACATGAAAAATAAGAAAAACAAAATAACGAAACAAGAATAGTTGAACAAACGTGTACACAGACAGAAACAGGAAAAACGGATAGTAAAAAAGAAGTGTGGTACAATAAAAACTACACACGAAAAGGTAACTTAACCAACGAAAACTACAAAATGGAACAGGTGGAGCTTTAACAACGGGGGGATGGCGAGTTGGGGGTAGTGGTTCGTATGGTCAAACGAAAGCAGTAATGTGCTTTTCGATTTCAGCTTTTTTTTTTAACATTGTCTGGGTGCGATCGTGATGGTAGAGCCATATTGGAAGACGGACGGAGGATATGATGTATACTTACGAATACTCTTCATCATCAGACATGGTGGCAGGGGTACGCTAAGACCTGGTGTTTAGAGGGATAGCAGAGAGAGAGAGAGAATGGGAAGAAGAAATAGATGTTAGTAAAGATTCAAGTTGGGGAACTCATTTGTTGTATGTATGATGTGTAAATAATCCGTAAGTCTTGTACAATGTTGTGCCAATTTTAATACAAAACGGAATAAAAAATTCAAAATATGAAAACAATAAATCATGAACGCAAAAGATACGTCGTTAAAGCAAAATCTTGCTATTAAAACAAACAGGTTTCCGTAGACTGTAACCGTGGCAAACTTCGTGGCAATGTACTAAAAATAGCGAAATCTATTTCTGCTTAGCCTGGGATTCACCGAAATGGTATAGAGAGTGAAAACGACCCAGAAAATTATGGAAGAAAAAAAAAACACACACACACCTAGAGATCAACCTGTTCAAAATATGTAAAGGCAGAAAAATGGATCATTTATGTTTTTTTTCCAGAAACATATTTAGCTTAAGAGAGTTTCTCGAAAAGAGAGCGAAAAAAAACATCACGACGTAAGATCATATTCAAAACAGGGGAAGAAGCAAACTGTGCCAACTATTACAAAATGTCGCCCACGTATTGAAGACCCCCGGGGTTACAGAGAAGAAACCTTCCTCCCTACAAGACCCCCGCCCACAGCTCCCTCCTCCAACACCCAAGATAAAAATGTCATCGTTCGTATTGACCATTCCGCAACGTACAGGCAAGGCAAGGGTGCAAAAACAGGCAACAGGCAGCAGCCGTCTA
Source organism: Anopheles culicifacies (assembly GCA_000473375.1). Taxonomy (NCBI): domain Eukaryota; kingdom Metazoa; phylum Arthropoda; class Insecta; order Diptera; family Culicidae; genus Anopheles; species Anopheles culicifacies. Next base: position 3,032 of record KI422777.1, read on the forward strand.
CAAAGCGAAAAGTCTATTTTTAATCCCATCTCGTTGCGCCCACAGCGACGTCGGAAATGTGTTTTTCTTTCTCATTGTGTGTGTGTGTGTGTGTGTGTGTGCGTGGTATTTTCCTCCTTCGATTTTAGTTCAACCAAATCTCCCTAAATTTCTTATCCATTCTGGGTTCGGTCGGTCGGTCGGTATTCTAGCCATCGCGCAGCCTACTTGCACTTGAACGCATAGCGCTTTGCGCACACGCAGGCGCATGAAGGTGTGCACACGTACATACGCAAACACGCAATCTATTTCGGGAGATGTATGGTAGCGCCGTGCTCGGTGTAGTGTCGGAGAGGGGGAATGGGCTGACCGAACCATTTTCTACCTCCAAGGCTAACCATATCTGGTTCGATCGTAACCGGCTGCAAAAAGCTTTACGCAGTGCACGATCAACATAATAATTGTAATCAAATCATACAAAAAGGGGTTAGTACCTTCGATGAGCCTATAGATAATGGCTCAGCAAGGCAAAACGAGAAAAACTAATAACTAACTCCATTTGATGGGCATATGCTTCAAACTGGTTTGCAAAATTCATTCGTTTACTGAATTCCTTTTCATGTTTCAACACAAAAATAAGAAATTACTGCTTACAGTACATGAGGTATGTTTAATTCAATTGAAATGCATATGAAAATTATTGAATGGATTTCTTCCTATGAAATTTGTCTTGAAAGCTAGCTTGCATTGCAAACGACAAATTTGTCCTCCAGATCAACCTCTTCAAGAGTGATCTTCAGGACGAGCGATCTTCAAAAAACAGGGGTTTGCGATTGCGCATCGTACATTCGGAGCAATGTTTTTCACACAAACACACAATACACAAACGTACACAAACACATGATGGAAAAAGGCCCCCGGGACCCGCTGGTGTAAATATAGCCCCAAAGCAATAGCTCATTTCACCATCGTGGCACAGCATTAGTTTCTTTTTCTGCTCTTTTTTGTTGGAGAAAAACACATTCTGCCACATTCCTTGCACGTTCCGATTGGCGTCCGAAGATGGAGCATATCCGTTAACGCACTCATCATCACTAAACGTCTTATCATCAGTCCTTATCCACGGTTTTCGTGATGGTGATGGTCTGGTTGTGACTAGACTCGCCCAAAGCTTATCATTCAACTCGTATAAAAACATCATTATGTAACTGGATGTTTTCTTCTTCATACACACACACACATACACACAAATACACACACAATCAGGCTTTCGTAGACCGGTAGCAAGTTTAGCAGGATCACTAGAAGAAGGTGCTGTGTGTTGCAACGATACGATCAGCACCTGATTCGAACCTTCTCGATCTGTGGTACGATCGTACGGACACTAACGAGAACGATCACGTTATAAACATTAACAGAGCCTAACATTGGCAACGTGCTTTAACATTTTTCCCCAGCAAATGTGTGTTACGCAGTTACGCAGATAAAGAACGATGGTGCCGAAATGGTTTCTTGGTGGTTTTTTGTCCGCTTTTTAATTTGGCATAACAGAAGTCTCTTATATGCAAAATGGATGTTGATCAACACTTACTGCTTCTACAAGAAAATGAATGTACGCACTGATCCGGCGGCCGTCGTCGAACTCAGTGTCACTGCAAGCGATGACTGAATCAAGCAGCACCCGGGACCGTTAGATCCGGCCTAGAAATGTTCGGCCGAGTCCGGCCCAAAATCGTGGGTTGCGAACTTGTTGCTCTTTTTCACTCTCCCGTACGTGGCAGCTTCGTGCAACGATTGTGCACCCGTTCATACTAATCCAAGCGCGTGTGTGTGTGTGCGTGTGCGCGATCGTTTGTAGCCCCCAGCAAAAGATTGCACATCGTGCTACGATCGTGCGGGGTGTGTTCTATTTTCAGGTGCGAACACGAACATTTTCCTAGCCTGTGGGAGCAAACGATGGCCCTTGCTTGCGTTTGCCAGGCGCAGATGGATTTACTGTTTCGCATTTTCCTGCTACGCTCGTGTGTGTGTGTCTTTGAAAAGTGAAGAGAATAGGGAGCGTGGGCTAATATGCGCAGAACGGTTGAATGGTCGTTGATAACTCCCAACCCAACCTATGTTATGCAGCATACGCAAAACCTTTCACCCTCACACAACACTCTCTGGAAAAAAAGTGATCAGTACTGAACGAAAAAAAAAAACAACAAACAAATGTGCCAGAAACTAGAACTGTCTTACATCGATTTGCGTATACAACTTGTACGCACACATTCTCATGCAAAAACTGTAAAAAAACCCTACACATCAAGTGCCAAAGATTGGGTGTTATCTTATGCATCTAACCACTTCAAAAAACGAAGAGTATCCGATCAGATTGCTCAATAGAATCGTAAACCAAAAAAAAAAAAAACAAAAAAAAGGAATATCCTCAGAAACGACTCATTATCTATGAGGTGTACAACTCGAGCAGCAAGAGAAGCATGTGTATGAGACACTTAATCGAACGTTAACGATTTAGCTGTAACGCACAACCAGCCGTGCATTCCACGGTGAATCGTTTCGCACTGTGCGATCGCGCGTTGTCTTGTGCACGGTACATTTTTTTCGTTCGCTCATGTTTGGCAATCGAACCGGACATTACACCATCGCACTGTTATGTGTCGATACGTGGAAGAAGTTGTTGCATGAATAATAGCGTATCAGGATGTAATCAACTGGCGCAAAAGCTATTATTCATGCCAAAAACCATGTTGCACACATCTTGGCAACATTGGCTCTGGCAGTATCCGAAGGTCTATCTTACCATAGATCGGTTACTAATAGGGTATGATGGAGGAAATTGAAAGAGAACAAAACCATAAAATTTTTATTATTACGAAAAAAGAATTAATTTATTTGGGAATTTGTGTCACAACTTGTGATGATGTACAATGTACTAGGCGTCTCCATTGTTAATAGCATAGTTCAATTTTTATTGAAAATTTTACGGATGTTAAATAATTCCAGAATTCACAAAAAACATTATGTTTCACAAATAGTTTGTTTGTAATGCAACATACGTTCAATGTGGTGCTCTTATTCAATTCGAACAATTCTAGTCCTTATTTTAAAATATAATGGAGGCGCCTAGTCTTTTGTACAATGTAGTGTCATAATTTTGCTTTAAAAATCTTAAATGTGCAAAACAACGATCCAACGAAGTTTGTTTGTTTCTCTCAGCACTGGAAATTGTTTACCAGACGGTTGATTGATTTCGCGTTGAGCAGTCTAAGTATCGCTAAATCGGCAACGGCAATCCACCGTAAATGATGGAATGCCGTACACCGAACGGGCTAAATGTGGCGTGTCACCGCTAACGCCGGCCACATCAACCAGATTACGGTGAACAAAATTTCACGCTCCACCAAGACTACGTCATGTCGTGACAGATAAATATAATTTCTTAATTTCGTGCGGCCTACGCACGGTTCACGTCTGTGGACCGCCCGCTCATGTAAGGGAAGCGCAAGAAGCAATTCTTTTTGTTGCGATCAATGCTCCTTTACTCATCAACGAGCTTACCGAGGTGCACTGCACTGCCCGGCCAAAAGGCACTAACTGGGTCGGGAGCCAATTTTTAAAGGCTCGCTCACAGCCAAAAGGTAGCAAGGAATCCGTTGAGACACGATCGCGTTTGTTATTTATAACGGTTAGAAATGTAGCTGACTGCTGCACAGCGCAGGTCGTCTGCGAGTGTGCGTATTTGCGGCCGCAACACGTTGATGGTAGTGTGATCATCATTAAGCACACCCGCTCAACCCGATCCGTAAGTAGCTCCGTCAGGTGGTTAATCATTCACGCTGGGGCGAAAGAAGGTAACGACCATTTTTCAAGCTCAATGAAGCATTATGGTTATCCCGTTTGCGGGGGAATACCCATGGTCATTCCGTTGCGTGCAAACTGCACCACAAGAGTCGAATTGCAGTTTTTGTTGCATTTTTTTTTCGGGACTTTTATTTAATTTAACCTCACCATAGGTATAGGTCGATCTGCAGCTAAATTTTGACCCTTTTTTGTGCTCCCGCTACACAAAAGACAAAAGACCCTGTTCATCTTCACTAGCCATCGCACTTGCAGCTACATTCCTGCTTTAAATTACCCATTTGTTTGGCTACGGATGCTATTTATGCGACCTATTTATAGGTTTCTTGTGTGGTTTAGTTATTACACCCACCGGCTTTTGCCACAACACACGAGCTGGGGCGAACACGACAAATCACACGTAGAAATGGGGCCAGACCTGGCATCGAAACGAAACCATTTTCCGTTACGATTGGTTCGATTCTTTAGCGGCGTCATAGCTGTTGGATCAGTGAGTTTTGGCATTGGGGAATCGGGTTTGATCCGTACGTCAAAATTGTGTCAATCGTCACTGCAGAAAAATCATTTATGAAGCTGCAGCAAAGGTGTGTTTGATATTTGGCTGAGCTCTTATTCATTTTGATGTATTATTTGCACGTTGAACAATTGAACATTTTCAGAACATTTCATTAGACATTTTGTCTAAAGTCTTCCAGGCGGTGATTATTGACGGTAGAAAAGAGTAGGATATATACAAAAACGATTCCAACGGGAGAAAAATTGATTTTTTTTTTCATTTTTCAAAGTGTGTAGGCGTTAAGACTCAGTCCGAAATACATGTTCCTTTGAATTACCATTCCAATATTAACCAGCACACAAAGATGAACCATCTCTAGAATTTTCCAGACAACTACGCAACTGGCGCGTCACATTCGTTACGATTTTGTTGAACGTTGAAAAACGTGTTACATACGCAAGCTGCAAATATGTACAATGCGATAGTTGCTGTGGTGTGGTCGATGAAAAAAAACAAAATGCTATATTACTTCCAACAGAACGTACACACTGGTACGCTGCCCACACGCATGATTTAAATCCGTCGAAAGAGTTTTGTTGCTCCCCGAAAACATTCTCCTCCTATCGCCTCCTGTTGACGGTGGAGTTGCTGTTGTCCTCATGATTGCTTATTTTTCACATTCTCTTCGCTTTTTACACCCACCGGACACCATTGACCATTGTGGAGCGTTCACTGTTTCGTGAATGTTTTCGTCTAAACGATGAATTCGGTCACCGTCTGCGAAACGTACTGGTAAGTAATCATGTAGGAAAAAAAAACACACATATAGATGGAAAATATATGAATAAACTGTGCAAGAAAACCGCTCCCGGCACGATCGGTGTGTACCAGTTCTGGCTCCAAACAGTTGACAAACTTGTGAAAAAGAAGGCCATTGGTAACGGTGGGAAAATATGAAACAACAGATGAACAGTATATTTTTAGCTTAGCACAAATAGTGTACAAGAAATGATTCGATCTATAATGGATCGTTGAAAATGTCCATACAAACAATACGCCATGCGGTTTAGCCGTTCGATTAACGATGACATCACGGCGCACCAGGCGTCTCCATGGGGTCACATCAAGGATAGATTTTCCGATGAAAAATAAGGAAATGCTATTCAGACAACAGGATGAGCTAACTTTAAACATTAACAATACAGTACCAAGATTAAGAAATTATTTAAAATAAAGTTAATAAAACACAGTTTTCCTTCTAGACACTATCACATTTTAATATTTTTTATTAGACTTAACTGCCAAGTCACTTGATAATGGCTAATTAAATTGTGTTGAATTAAGAAATTCTGCCACACGATCATAACTAGCAAGAAATGGCTCAGTTCTAAACAACATAAATAATTATATATTATGGTTTGTTAACGAGCTCATTAAACTTCATACATTTAGCTTAGTTAATGCTATGATAGTGGTCAAATGATAGGGGTCAATTTGCATCCACCACTTGCCATTGTTCACAAATTCATTCGAATCTTCGGATTTACATGACCGGAGATGCAAGGCCTTTGGTATGGTAGATGCAAGATGTCAGGTGAGAGATGAATCTTGGGATCATTTGCTAGTTGAAATGATATATATTTTTTTCATTCTATTTTCCGTTTAGCGGAATAACGAAATAGTGTGTGTACGATTTTTTTAAACACCGCTCTGTTGCTGCTGCAGAACCGACAGCGAATTTGGTCGGTTTATTTTTGTACATCTTCAGCACTCTACAGGGACCCCTTTTTCTCCCACCTCCCTGTATTGGCAGCGCACATACATCTAGCGTCACGAACACATGTATCACGCACCGGCCATATTCCATTGCGATCGATGGTATCGTGTGGTCGCGTGTGTATTATTTAATTCGATAAATATAGAACCGTGCTCGAATGCGGTACGGTTAGTCACCGTGCAGGAATGAAGCGAAGCAAACGATGGCAAAGTACGCTTGCGCAGTCGGTGCGAACAGTGCGCAGATTAGTTTTTTTCCTCTTTGGTGGCGGTAGTGGGGGAAGCTGGGAAGGAAGCAATTTCGATGCGATTTGCCTGTAACAAACCGCCCTAGTCTACGCAACATACCATTGCGATCACCGATGGAAATGATCACCAACACATACGTAGCACATACTTTACCGAAATCCAAATGGGAAAAAAATGTTTCAATGGACTATGGAGGAAAAAAAAAGAGCAATAGGACACCTTCTACGTAAATAATGGACCTAACCGATGTGGTGAGGTTCACCAGTCGGGTGTGTTTACATTTTGGAGAAGAAGGTTAGAAATTTCCGAAATTGTAAAACTACGACTGACATCAACAAGGGCGGAGTGGTGCAGGAGGAAGGGGCACACATGGGAAGAAACGCAGGTGTTTGCTAGGCCATTGGAAATGGAAGCAAATCGCACAAAACGGTGGTTAGAGATCAGTGCCGGTAGACGTTTCATGAACAATGTAAAGAATTATAAAGGAGAATTGCTTAATTTGCAATAATTATAATTTAAAATAGTTAATCAACACGACTTAAACATTACAACAGCAGATCAAAACCGATACTCCCACTCGAATGGCAATTATCTTTACTATGTCCGATTAAAGAAAAATAGCTCACCCGTAAATGATATAATTTAAGAACTAATATAAGATGCATTGCATACAGCAGACACGATCTTCGATCCCCGATCAAACGTGCAAGAGATTTTAGCACATTTGTTGACAGCTGAATGTGATCTAATTATACGCCTCGCTATAGCAGCATGCGTCGTAAGAAAAATGAAACAAATGTAACCGCTATTTCTCTATATTACAGATCGTACGCGATGCAACGTTTCGGTGATCATAAATTCTTTCTCTATTTTCCCTATGCATCCCTATTGCTTCGTCCAACCGGGCCTTCTGCTTGGTAGGAGTGTTTTTGATCTAAAAATTTTCTTTCCTTCGTGTTTACCATGGCCTACTCTGGGCGGGAAGCAGGTGCAAACGATGTTGAAAGCATTATTGCACACAGGAGGTCACATTTGAGGGTGTGATTAATACTTCGATAGGATGTAGCTGCGCATACAAGCAGTAAAAAAGGTTGCGCGAAATTTTACAAATTGGTATAGAAATAATTGCTAATAATTACACAGTTATCCCCAACTTCTCCCTACAGGGCCACGATCAGGCCTAATGATCAAATTCATTTTTCTACTTTTTCAGCGTTTAATGTAGTAATTCAACAGGAATCATAGTGGAATAAAGTATCGTCTTAACATAGATGAATACATCTTTATTATTATCATGTATAATTTATCACTCATAAATCGCGATCGTATGTCATATGTTCAGAAGTATTAGCCAAAGCGTCGCTGATCTTTTGCACGACAGGATCAGTTTTAAAACTTCTGCAAGAACGAACAACTACTCCCATAGAAAGCACTGTCCTTTTGCTGGTACATTTCAAGTAAAGGAGGACAGAAATGTAAGACTACATCTCGATGTTGTGGTGCAACAAAAGAAGAAGAGAATAGTTCATACAACAGATCGTATAGGTTTCATTCGTTGTTCTGAATTTGTTTATAATCATTGCCATATTTTTACGTGATTGCTAATCGATGAATATTTATTCATACATACATTGTTCGTTCGATTACTTATTCAGGTATTGTTGGCCTTTCTTATCTTATTTAATTCTTA
>KI422777.1:12802-45288 GCA_000473375.1 Anopheles culicifacies
GAGAACATAGAACGAATCAAGTAAGTGAAAGGAAGATCATTAGAGCGTGCCCAGGGGTGATGATCGAAAATGGAAGGAAGGCCGAGAGAAGACAAAGATAATCCTGCTTGCTTGGCGTAACGATCTATTGGATCATCCTGGTCATAAATATAATGGCTTTCTCGTAAGCCATACAACAACGATTGATACAACGAGGGAACGATTAGATTGAGATTTGACTGCCGTTTCCCGGCCACCGGCGCCACTGTCGACTCCGGACCCACCGAAGAGCCCGACATCTTCTTCTTCCATGTATATAAAAATCTCTTACTGTTATGGTTGTTAACCATTTACGGCGAAACGAATCCATCGATTTGCATGAAATTTTTGGAGTATATGTGGTACGTATGAAACTAGGTACAGTTTACTTTTCATGGTGTTAGGTGTTCTGTGGCCATAGTGGCCATTCAGGCTGTTTCCTCGTTCGCAGGACTGACTATCCTGTTGTGGATATTTCATGTCACGGAGCCCAGTAATAGCAGACCAAAGACCTTTTGAGGTTGCATAGTCATTGAAGGAAGGCAGGTATTGTGATCATTTTTGTTTAAGAACGAGAAAGTTAATTCAAAATAACTCAATAAAGTCAAATTAATTTCATCAAATGGAGATGTGTATGTTACAGCATACCAGAATGCTCGGTGAAAGAAATTTCATCCGTTGCACAAGAAGATATGCAAGACGTGAACAGCGACAATCGGCAGCCGTTTCTGAAGAATTACTAAACAACCACAATAGTAAAATATTTGTGTATATAAAGAGAAAAAAGATTTATTAGTAAAAGGCTAGAGAACAAACAATGCAAATGTTACTAGTATAATAAAGGTATTACAACCTGAACTATTTTTGCACCCACTATTATAAACGAAGTAATGCTCAATAACTCCTATTTTACAATTTAAAAACTTTTGATCTTGAAATGATCAAATGACAAATGGTATTAATTTTCTCTTCATGAAGCGCTTGAAATACACATGGAATACTAATATTCTTCTTTATTTACTTTTTCCGTTAAATTACACCTATTATCCATCTTACCTGCCAGCGCCTTTGAAAAGCGTTTGTATTACGTACAGGAATGTCCACGTCGCTTTCATTACTGTTCCTCCGTGCCATCTTCCATGTAACATGTACGACACAAATGCGCACAATGCGCGTTGCAGGTGAACTTGCCGCAACTGTGGCATGACATGCGTGTGCTTTTGTTGCGTGCTCTGCTGCATAGGTAGCAACGGCCGCGCGAATCTGGCCGGTTATCGAACACCGGTACGGTTTCGTACTCTTCTCGGCTAATCCCTAGAAACGTGGCGATACGCTGTTTCAGTGCACGCGCTATCGTTTTGTTGTCTAACCGCCTCCGTGCCTGTGGACGCAAAAGCTCTAGCGACATGTTTACCAGAAAATCTCGTCGACTTATTTTGCTTTCCTCCGGATGGTTCATCTGATAGATACACCATGCATTGATGGCGCACAAGTTCATCAGATTAAAGAACACGATCATTGGCCACCGGCGAGTACTTCGTACAACATCATACATTGTGCACATCTGCTGGATGTTATGTATGGTGCTTTTGGTCCGATTGTAAAGCTCTACCAGCTGAATGCGCTGGGTTTGTTTTTCAATTTCATCAGACTCTTCGTTTTTGGTGGGATCGGCGTCAGTGAATGAGGACATGAGTAACATCAGATCCTTCCGTTTGGTTACGTAGGATACTAGCGTCACTGCATCGTGATATGCTGCAAGCGTGCTATGCTCCGGACGTCCCTTGTTCGAGATGAATGCTTTTGGAATGTCTGGGTACGATTTTTTCACCTCGCCTATTACCATCGTACGACTTTCGTATAGCTTTTTTATCAGCTCGGGTGACGTAAATGTTGGACCGAATACGATCGTCTTCTGTTTCCCCTGTATTGGCTCAGTCAATCGCATGGCAATATCCATCGGTGCATAACTCAAATTGTACGGATTTTGATTCTCAGGTACACACATTTCCAAATTACTTACGTACGAAGTTTCGCAGTCCGCTAAAAGGTGAAATTTAAATCCCGCCCTGCTTGGCACGTTAGCCAGAAATTGGCGGAAATCACATTTCCCTTTAAATTGCACCGTCTGCTCACCGAGCATAAGGAAACGACCGGGACGGACGTATTTCTGACAATTGCTTACTATCCGCTCGTAGACCGCTCTAATCGGTGCAAGCTTATCGCCCTCGGATTCGTCTAGCGCTGCGGCAGGATCGTCGAAGCGTACATTCCGAATTAGAAAATGGTACCTCAGAGAACTCATTGTGAGATAGACGGCTTCTAAACCGGTTCCCGTTTTATTGTCGAAGAGGTACTCAATGTTTTCGCGCCCATCACGCACCGTACCGGCAATAAACAAGATACCAAGCAAGGCTCTAATTTCCGTTTCGTCGGTTAAATTTGCATCACGTTCGCGGGTGTAATTGGGCTGTTCAGCCTTTATCTGTTCGTTGGTGTATTCGGTGATCATGGCGATCACATCAGCATCAAGAAAAAGTGACAAACATTCGGCGTAACCTTTGGCGGATTTTGCTAAACCAATGGGAACGGAACGAGGATGTGCCAGTTTGCGTCCCACTGTACCGGTACGTTCAGGAGGTTGCATAGACCATACGGAACTCTGGAGCATATCTACCGCACTGTCGATGGTTTCAATTTTAGTCACATATGTGTTTGTTTCTTCGTTTGTCGAAATGGCTCCATCAGATGTGTTCGGTTCATCCAGCGAGTATTCTTCTATATATTCGATATCTTCGTAAATAACGTCTTCCTCCTTCACATGAATATCTTCTCCGTCTTCCGGCATCCATCGTACGTTTAGTTCGTGGGACATTTATTGTGTTGTGGTTCGAGAACTGAAAATGGCAAATTGTTAAGAATTGTGATAAAATGCGATGAGTGGCCGAAAGCACCGGTTACCGATTTTTTCGTTGAACAATTATTCAAAACTTTGCAGCGAAAGCTATGCTAGCTGCTGCAGTTACAAATGTAAACAAGATTTCACTGTCTTCGCAAGGTCGCCTCCGAACTAAATGTCATCCGTTTCGAGACGATCTTTTTTATACACTGAATTATGCTGTTTCCGTAGACTCTTTACACGATTAAGGATGCATGAAATAACAACACAGCGTAATACAGTTCAATTATCACTTTCGTTAATATAAATAACGTAAACTAGAGCAATTTATGGAAGCCGCGCACCACCGATGCAGGTTGCATTTTTTGAATGACAGCTGCAGCTGTTGTGTGGTGTAATCCAAAGTGTGGTGTAATCTAAAGTGTGGTGTAATGAAACATGTCAAACACAAACTGTCATGAGCACGTTATGCTTACTGTGTTGTTTGTAAATAGAGCGCTCACGTTAATAACGCCGGTACAATGAAGGAACGTATTTTAACAAATAATGAAAAAACTTTCGTGCAAAAAGCCATCCTCGAATCGATCGTAAGTGCTACAGTGCGTCGTCATCATTGCCCTGTGCATAATGCACTGCTCTTCTCTTTCAGCGCATCGATGGCCGAACGTTAGATGAATTTCGCAAGCTAAGGATTGGCTTTGGCAGCGAATGGGGATTGGTACATGTGATTCTGGGAGAAACACGAGCACTGGCACGGGTCACTTGTGAGGTGGTGGAACCGAAAGCGACCCGCCCGAACGAGGGCATGCTTTTCGTGAACGTTGAGCTGGGACCGATGGCAGCGCCACACTTTGACGGAGGCCGTCAGTCAGACGAATGCGTACAGCTGAACCGCATCTTGGAGCGTGCGTTGAAAGATTCGGGCTGTGTCGATCTGGAATCGCTATGCTTGGTGTCGGAGGAAAAGGTATGGACACTGCGTGTGGACGTGACCGTACTGAACCACGAAGGAAACACCATAGATTGCTGTTCGATTGCTGCACTGACAGCTTTAGCCCACTTCAAGCGACCGGACATAACGGTGGACGGCGAGAACGTGATCGTGCACACGTTGGAGGAGAAGGAACCGATCAAGGTGACGCTTTTCCACTATCCGATTTGCGTGAGCTATGCCATCTTCAACCAGGGCAAAATAGCCGTCGCCGATCCCACCTACCTGGAGGAGCGTGTCGCGGAAGCGAAAATGGTATTCGGAATCAACTCGTACGGCGAGCTTTGTGGGCTGCATCTCGGTGGCACAACGCTAACGAGTTCCGATCTGCTTTTGCGTACATCGATGAAGGCTAGCAAAAGGGCCCGACTAGTGGTGGATAAAATCAAAGCTGCCATTCAGAAGGATAATGACGATCGCGAAAAGGGTTTGCCGGTCGGATTTGCGGAAGGAATCGAACGTAACGAGACGACGGTTCATGCCCAGGATAGAATACAGGTGAGGTTGAAGCGATTCAAACTGAAAATTGATGGAGAAGAGCGAACGGATTCCGAACACGAGGAGGAAGTAGAGCCTGACGACGCCATGGACACAGTTGGTGAAGGTGAGGCAGAGGTAGCTAATAAGCTGGACGAATCAATGGCTGTAGATGATATGGAAACGGTTGTAAATGTTGGAGAAACTGCGGCCGTACTAATACCGAATACTAAGGATAGCAGCAACCAATGGATAACGGAAGAGGAACTGCAAGAGGTAAAGGAAAAGACAGGCAAAAAGCGAACCAAAGCTAGTTTGAAGCGCAAGAAGAAAAGTTTGCTTTCCCAGTCGAAACAATTAGAGGCAATTGATGCCGACAGTAGCGAAGAGGAAACAGTAACAGTTACGTCAGCAGATTTATAAATAAATAGAATTTTTTTCCATATTGTGAGCAGGAAGAGATTTTAAAATGATCATGTATTGAGAAACGAAAAGTGAGCAGAATGTTTTACGATGATTTCGGTGTTGAAACAATGCAACGCAGCCATCAGTACGCAGCCAACGGTAGTGGGCGCTTGTCAGGCGTAGTGTAGTGTGCGTGTAAGCGCAATTGTACGCTATATTCCATCAAAACAAACCAAACCACAAGAAATGTAGATAAGATTTCTAAGCAAGATCATCTTTGCGGTCGTTATTAGGCCATCAGCGTTATCAATTTAAACCGCTGGCAGAACATCAAACCATAAGGCAGCATAAATCAAATCACCGCAAATCAGATCATTGGTGCGGTTGACCGAGTGGTACGATCAACCGTGAAATGATAAGCTGAGCAGTTTGTTATCTGACCTGCAATAGCAACAACAAAAAAGTAAATCCAGATCTGTGTATATGGCTGCCCAGTAGCGTTCTTTAGATAGGAGGGGATTATGGAAGCATCACAAGCGTAAGGAAGCGGAGCTGTACCGTACGTTTGTCCTTGTACGAGCGCAGTTTTATAAAAAAGAGCATATCATGCGAAAATGGTTATCGCAGTCAGTTACCAGCACTCGTTTGGCGTCGAAGGATCTTTAGTTTGCGTTTGTAACGAGCTGGAAGGTCGCCAGATTTGTGACGATCGCTGCTTGTATGCTCTGTAGTGTTTCATTTCATTCGTCAGTTGAGCTTTGGAAAGGATCGAAGACGATTGTGCCGAAAAATAGTGCGTTCCTTTGCAATTGATTGATGTCAATTGATGTGATCTTGACTCCGCTGTGATACGTTGGTGTACTTTGTTCGTGTGGTAGAATCTGTTTTGTATGAACGCCATGTCATCTAGCACCGTAACCCTGTCGGAAACGGATAAGAAACTGACCCAGTTTCGAAACTGTCGTGTACTACGCAATCACCAACTGGTGCAGGACGACGTATGGGTGCGGAATGGCAAGATCATCGATCCGGAGAAAGTGTTCTTCGATGAAAAGTTACAGGCGGACGTGCAGATCGATTGCCACGGATGTATCGTTGCACCCGGTTTTATCGATCTCCAAATCAACGGTAATTTAGACGAATAATTTGGTGTTGGATGGTTTGTAGAAAAAAATATATTTTCCCGTGGTTGTTTAACATTCCAGGCGGATACGGTGTAGACTTTTCGTTTGATGTGGAAAGTGTTGAGGAAGGTGTGCTGAAGGTTGCCAAAGGACTGCTTGCTCACGGTGTTACATCGTTCTGTCCGACGCTGGTTACCTCACCACCAGAAACATACCATTCAGTTTTGCCCCGAATTCCCCGAACGCCTGGTGGACAACATGGAGCTACCGTGCTGGGCTGCCACGTGGAAGGACCGTTTATTAACACCAACAAAAAAGGAGCTCACCCACCGGAGTGCATCAAAGAGTTTGATCAGGTATGATAAAAGATAAGTGAAATGAGAGGCAAACCCGTTGTTCAAGCATACATTGTTCTCTTTGAAGGGTATTGCGACGGTGCGTGAGGTTTACGGTTCAATGGACAACGTGCAGATAATAACGCTCGCACCAGAGAAGGCCGGTGCTACGGAAGTAATACAGGAGCTGAGCAACAGTGGAATCACGGTTTCCGTGGGCCACTCGATGGCTAATCTAAGCGATGGCGAGGTTGCAGTGCGCCACGGCGCAAGGCTCATCACGCACCTGTTTAACGCAATGTTACCGGTACGAACTAACACGTTTGGATGTTTGTTTGAATGCGTCAATACACTCGGTTGCATTTTTACAGTTCCATCATCGTGATCCGGGCTTGGTGGGGTTGCTGACAACAGATAACATTCCACAGGATGCCCTCGTGTACTTTGGTATCATTTCCGATGGTGTCCATACACATCCGGCTGCATTGCGTATCGCGTACAAAACGCATCCGGCCGGATTAATCCTGGTGACGGATGCTATATCGGCAATGGGTCTAGCAGAAGGACGACATCGCATCGGACAGATGGAGATTGAAATTCGGGCTGGACGAGCGTACGTCGCTGGGACAAATACACTGTGTGGTAGCATTGCACCGATGGATGAGTGTATTCGATTCTTCAAAAAGGCTTCGGGTATGAAGAAGATTTGCAATTTAACTTCTTGTATTAAGCTTATGATTGATACACTTGTTTCCTGCTTGTTTCTAGATTGCTCTATTGAATACGCTTTGGAAGCCGCTTCTCTTCATCCAGCCCGATGTATCGGCATTGAGAAGCGCAAAGGAACGCTGGATTATGGTGCGGATGCTGATTTTGTACTGCTGGACGATCATTTGAATGTGCAGTCTACATGGATTGCGGGAGAGTGTGTCTATCAGGGTCAAGAAATTGTCTCAAACGCTTTGTAAAAGCGGAACGGTGCCACAATCGTCATTATAATACGACATTTAATAACATTTTATATAAATGGTACTGTCTTTAAAAATGGTACAGTACCTGCAGAGACTATTTAACTATTTTATTATTGATTCTAAATACTTGAGAACATGTTTACAGCTAGTAAATTGCGGAAGCATAGTTTATCCAAATTTCTAGTGAATTTCGCATGGCAACGTACCGGAAAAATGAAAATTTGTATTGTTTTATCCCAAGGTTAATACATGGCGGTGATACGTACGCAGCCGATTGGGACATTCGGTGATGTCAAATTTGACAACCAGCCAAACAAACCAAAGCATGATGGGAATAAAATTCTTTCCTTTTTTCACCACCATCTAACCGAACAACATCGGCGTTCGCTGAATTACTTCGATTTTGCCGGAAATACACGTTCCATTGCGTATTCGAGCATCATCTTTGAGCTATGGCTCCGTCCCGGAAGAACAAAGTAGTGAAGGAAGAAGTTCAAGTCTCGCTTGGACCGCAGGTACGCGATGGTGAGGTCGTGTTCGGCGTGGCACACATCTACGCCAGCTTCAACGATACCTTCGTACATGTGACGGATCTGTCCGGGAAGGAAACCATCTCTCGGGTGACCGGTGGCATGAAGGTGAAAGCCGATCGTGACGAAGCCTCACCGTATGCGGCAATGTTGGCTGCCCAGGATGTAGCCGAAAAGTGTAAATCGCTTGGCATTACGGCACTGCACATCAAGCTCCGTGCTACCGGTGGTAACCGTACGAAGACACCCGGACCGGGTGCACAGTCTGCCCTGCGTGCACTGGCACGTTCGTCGATGAAGATCGGACGCATTGAGGATGTGACGCCCATTCCATCGGATTCCACTCGCCGCAAGGGTGGTCGTCGTGGACGTCGGTTGTAAGTGCCGAATTCTTCGTGTTGGTGTTGGTTGTTCGCGTCGCATGTTGATTGCGATTTCGTAAGGAGGCAATTGCAGTCGTTTTGTAAACAGAAGAGCATAATAAACGACAAATCAACCACGTACCAACTTGCAACCTGAAAGTGTTTTCTTTGGCAAATGTATCACCAAAAGCATTGGACAACCTTTACGTTTTCATGGACTTTCTGTTATTTTTGGCCTTAGGATTTCAGAATGCATAATTTCTATCATAAGCATAGCTTTTGTTTGTTATTCTTTCGTTCTATATGACTTTCATGCGCGGGAAGATTTCTTCGACTGTTTTATTTTTTGGAAAAGAATGTTTGTGTTCATGTTTGCACCGATTCCTGACTGTTATCCAGACTGCTGTTAATCTGCGATGATGTATCCAGTATATCATCCTCCTCGTTCTGTCCATCCATATCGTAGATACGCACGTTTTTCATCGATTCGGACAATAATGCTATTACGTTGCGTTTGCCAGAAACTGCAATTTTATGCCCATCGCTACTTTCCAGCAATTTGAGTGAGCTATCATCGATGAGCGTGTACAAGTTGAGGGTAGCACAACCAGCAGCATCCTCCGTAACGGTCTGCATGTATCCTCGCGTTTCCACTGTAGCCAAAAATTCACGCACAGGGCCAAGATTAAGCTGAACAAAGTAGGAACTCGCCACCCGTTCGTCCGTTGATGTTTGAGCGCGCAACAGAAGGGAAAGTGTTTCCTCGTCGTAAAACTCCACGTGCTGGAAGGTAAGTGTACCGAACGCATCAAACCGTTGATCAAAGTATGGTTTCTCCTCGAAGTGTAGTCGCACAGCCTTCAGGCCTCCATCGTGAAAACATTCCGCCAGCAGCAGACTACGATTCGATTGAAGGATTGACATTAGCGTCAGTTGGTCCCGTTGATGGCAAGCGAATGCAAATGACCGTACGTTCGTTCCGGACGATGCCGTGGATGTTTGTACCGTAAGTAGGTTTTTCTGTTTGAAGTCTGCTCCTATAACTTTACCCGGCTGATCGAACAGTTGATCGATGCTTTTATTAAGTAATTTTTGCTGCTGAATTAGGGACATGTTCTCGTAATGCGGATAGATAGCATCGCATTTTCGCAAACATTCATTTTCCTCCAGCAACTTTTTCCATTCATTCTCGTCATCTTTCACCATCGGACGAATTAGTGGTTTATCTTCGAGATACTGACCCACTCGCTCCAGATTGAATTTCTTACGGGATTCCATCATCCCCCGGCTTTCGTCAGCAGTTGTGTTTTGGTTGACGGTATCAAAGTTGCTCAGAAATTGTGCCAGGTAATGTATTTCCCGTTGCGTAATAGTGGGATGATTTTCCTGCAACGATTCATCCATTACGCGCACTATTACGACGTACAGCCAGCGGAAGAATATTTTAAAATCGCGCTTCGATGCATCGATCGTTTGCTGAAGCTCGTGGGCCTTGATTTGCAGGGCACCACAACTACGCAGCACTTCCGTAGCTGTGGCTGCATCACGCATTAGCATGCCGTAGTAGAAACGATTGCGAAGCATCCCGTCGAGCGTGTTCAGATGGTAGAACATGGCATGGATAGCCGTGTAGAGCGGTTTCACTACTAGACGCTGGATGGTGACATAGCTCAGCTCGATGCTGTAGCCTAGCTTGCGAAGTCCTTTCTCGGTGAGATCCCGCAGCAGGAACTGTTCTAGCGAGGGCGACGCAGTGCCAAACATGAGCAGTTCAAGAAAGTCGGCCGATATCGAACCGTCCGTTTGGTCTTTGGCGTAGTTTGTGAGCTTGTTGTCCATCTCAAGTAACACCGTTTCCCAGGCTTCAATGATACAGTCGATGGTTTCGTTCATGTACGACATTGTGTTCAGTATTTGGGCGTACTTTAAGGCCAGGTTAAGAACAGCCGGAGCATTTTTATGCAGCACATCGTTTTCCAGAACAACCACATGGAGTGTTTCGTTCTGTTCTATCCCTACGATCAGTTGCTTGAAGTCGTTGCTCATCTTTATTTCTCGAATAGAAGCATCCGATGAAGAGGAAAGTCCAAGTGTGGAGAATACATCGATACTGTCACAAGGCAGCATGCCCAGAGCAGAAATGTATACCAAACCGGTGGTTGTACCGATGAGAAGAATGCTTAGGATGTGCTTTGAGCAGAAGCTGCTTCGATTTGGATTTAAAGGTTTAGCTGATGAGGACAGTGAACTGAGTACCGGGAGCTCTGGTAGATACTTGGTATGACTTGTCTAAAAGGCAATTGCATTGTAGTTGCATTTAGAAGTATTCTACATCGAACTGTAGGTACACTTACCACCGCATTGTAGCTGACGTCATTGGCAGCCATTTCATCCGTATTGTCGGTCCAACAAAGACAGGTAATATCTGTCTTAATAGAGAAACTGTGAATTTCTTCTTTCGTTTCTAAATCGACCAGCAGTACGGTTCCGTTGCTGTAGCCTGAAACGAGTGGCATGTTATTATTTCAACTTCATGCATAGGTTCTCTGTACATTACCGATTGCGATGAATTTCTCACACGGTCGCCATGCTATGCCTCGCACTTTCAGTCCATCTTCTGGTGGGCTCAGTTGCCACACTTTTTGCCATTTTAAGCGATGTACAAAAACTTCACCCTTCTCGGTTCCGTACGCAAGCAAATCCATCTCTTGGCTCCATTTGAAGATGTTGATTTTGCTTCCAACGTTTTTGTTGCATGTTTGTTTCATGAGATTTCGAATCGAGCCGTATTGGTGAGCCATGGCGAAAATAATATTACGAGTTTACGGAATACCAATGGGAACGGAACATCAACTTCTGGAATGGTTTCAAGCTGTAGGACGATACAGCCGGCAACTGTAGGAATGTGTAATGCACTGATATTAATGTCTGGTTCCAATAACCTACAAACTTAGTTGATAGTACCTCTGGTGCGTAATGAGTCTGTGTGCTTTCTTTTGAGGATATGTCGAGTTTGATATGGAATTTTCGTTAATATGAAGCTGAATTTCGTAGATTATTGTTGTGTTGATACGAACTGATTGTTTACACCAAGGTTTGTAGCGGTGCGCGTTCAATTCGCTATGACTTTGTAGGGTTTTCAGCTGCGCCAGCAATACAATCAAAATTATCGCATTCAAGCATTTGTGCATGTATAGTTTAAAAAAAAAGTTATTATTATGTGTATACTTACAGCTGCTGTAAAAGTTGCAATTTTTACCGGGAAAATTTATAAATATTTTGTGCTAAATTCCGACATCCCGTTTGTGAGCCAAAACGTCAAAACGATTTGTTCTGCATGCTTGTCAAAATGATGTAGATCGGGCAGCCTGCGCCGTCGTCCAGTGCGCCGAAGCAACCAAGAAGCAAGGCAGAGTGGCACAGGAGGTTCAGATTTTACACGGTCGGGATTTTTTCACCGCAACTTCAGGATGCAGGTAAATTGGTCTTCCGTTTTGCATAAACGTAGCAAGTTGTGCCACGATATTCTCGATTCGCGTAGTGACTAGCGGTACTGGTGCGTACTGGATGGTGATGCAATCACATTTTTCCGGGCGTTTGAAGTGAGAACTTTCGGTACTAAGGGGGAAAACAAATCACAGCTTCACCTTCTACCATCACATCCAGCCCACCGGAAGTGTGAGTTCTGATGTGAAAATTCGTACAGTTTCGCTGTTAAATAATTCTGCTTCGCGCAACGGGTAGTGCAAATAATGTGTTCATGTGTGTCGTGATTAAAGCTTGCGGATAGGTGGTTATGCGTATACTATCATCTTTCTACCGATTCTATTGATTGTGGTGTCGCAGTGGACAGTGTGGAAGTTGTGAGGGGGTAAAAGGTTCCCGTTCGATTGATATCGATTTAATCTTTCCGTCGGGTACTAGCAGGTTAAGGTGTAGAAGGGGCTGCCCTTTCGCGCTATTGCCTAATGCTCTAGCATGCAGTGTCCAATCATAGTGTGGTTGTCGCTATGGTCGAATATTTGCAAAGTGCTGAAAGTACTGGGAGGTGATGCGGTTTGCGAAAAGATTGTCCTGGGAGGAACTCGCATTATACGCTTTAAATTGTCGCAGTAATTCGTTGCACACCTTTCCCACACGCGCTGTTCACGCCGCAGGCGCGTTCTGCCGTGGGTTGTGAAGCGAAGTGTATTGGGAAAGGTGTGTGCCAGGAGGGTAGATGTGACGGTCGTGCGTCTGTGCGTTCTGCGGTTGCTATTCTTTCCAACCAGCCCATCGGGCGGTGGTGATGCTGTGGTGCGTTTGTCCGAAATGTGCTCCACTGACAGCGCGCGCACTTCGCCGCACGTATGTGCATGTATCGCTGTGTGAGCGAACCAGTGATCTGCGATGTGATGCTGTGCGAGAATTCCGCGTGATTTTGGTGCTCCACGCGAATCTCGCAACAATCAAGCAGGCCGAGCCAAGGAACAAGAAAAAGGCGAAGAACTTCTAATACGCACCGTAGCATATAGAAAGAGTGAAATCTGTGTCCATGTGGAGCTTTGTTAAGAACGCAGCAAATAGAAACCTCCGGATATTCCGTTCATGATTTAGAAGAAACATATTTTTAAAGAGTGCAAGGCGCTTTTCAATTATTACCGCCGATACCCATTGCAAACGAAGCGCGTATCTAACTTTGACTCGCATAATCGAAGTGCTGTTTCATTGTAAAGTAAGGTTATGTTTGTTCGCGTTTCGCCGATAAACAGGTTCTGTATTCACACACAGGACAAATATATAATTTGAAAATATGATTACAACATAATCTCGCGGCTCCTGCCACACAAACGTGGAAGAAAGAATTTGTTTTTACCCGTCAGCTTTTCTCGGCCCCGTATACATCAGCGGCACCCGTTAAATGGCATGCCGAATTAAAAATAGTTCTGCCTAACACCCAAGGAAAATACCCTACCAGAATGAATGTACACATACGTATCTGGATGGTTCCGAGCTGTGC
This sequence comes from Anopheles culicifacies, assembly GCA_000473375.1. NCBI lineage: Eukaryota > Metazoa > Arthropoda > Insecta > Diptera > Culicidae > Anopheles > Anopheles culicifacies. The sequence continues at coordinate 25,914 of KI422777.1, forward strand.
GCGTGTGTGACAGTGTGTGCAATTAGTGTTATTATTTTACCGCATGACATTTGGTGGTGGCGATTAATAATGTAATTAATTTTTTGCACGTTTCTTCTTTTAGTTCGTCTCCTGTTTTTTGTTACAGATTTCAAGTACAAACTGATGCTGTATTGCCGATGCATTAGCGTTTCCATTAAACGTTTAAATCCGTCACTGGAAGCGACCATTTCACGTTTTCGCAATTCGCTTTTATATGCTTGTTTTGCTTATCGTTATCAAATAATTCCAAAAATGCAACGGCTAGCTAGTTGAATTGCGAAACATCGTCTCCTCACGCGCATTCAGTTTGTCCACCAAAACTTGGTCTGGTTCATGGTTACTCACCTGACTACTCGTAGAATGTTTTCCTCTCAGCTGGGAATTGTAATGGAGCAGATCGAGCATCTCGCCTTTCTCCCAAAGTCGTGTCATCACGGCAAACCACGCGCGTTCCATTCTGTAATTCTTGCTCCGAGTAGCACCCTGACCGTCGTTGCCACCACTTACGTTGATGCTTTGATGGGGTGGATGCGTTATATGCACCGCGTGTGTTTACATGCAACGGCGACGCAGGACGGTACATTTTTCGCTCTCATTCTCTGAATTCGAACATTGATGCTCACGGCCCACGTAACACCAAAGGGTAGTAGACGCGTTTTTTCAACGTTATTCGCTCAGTTGCTAGCACAGACGGCAGCAGCCACTAGGATCAACCAGCAGCAGTAGCAGACGAACTGTCGTCATCGTCCTACCGTGATACCGTGGTACGTGGATGCCATTACTTGGCCCTTGTTCTGGAACAGTGAATTGTTGCCTTGGGACTACAGTAAAAAAAAAAAAACTCAACAGGGAAAAATGGGAGTGATTTATGTAATGCTTGGAGACAAATGAACTGGACGAAGCAATCCTGTGACTATCAATTATAGTTCTTCTGTGTGAAAATCCGTGTAAAAATGCTCCTGGATAGCAATCAATAGTGCTACAAACATTGTGATGAGGCTGGAGCAGAATCGTTGGATATTTTATGTAATCCATAAGTGATAGGTGTTCCCATTTTCATTGTGTTTCGCTTTTATGGAATGAAACTAAACAGCATGGAAAAATCGAGAAAATCGATTTTTAATTTCTAGTTGAATCTATTTAGTATGTGCGTTGGGTTTTGATTGACGAATCTAGTGTTTGCGTAAAAGCATTAAACAATTTAAAGCTATTTTATGCATGCATCATTCGAGATTGTTGCAACTGAATTGGTTTCACTTCTAAAGTTCCGCTGCAAAATGCGATTTCGACAGTTTACAGCTGGGATGGTACATTTTGCAAATGAAAGTCATTGCAGAAAGGATATTACTTATTACAAGTTCTAGCGTTTAGGGTGTGTTTGTCAATTTTCTCCAGTTGTAACCTTTACCTTCGCCTACATTGGCGAGAGAGACTCGCGTGTAACGTGGGTTGTGTCTCTTCCGTTCATAGCAGCCCATGATTCGATGGGGATGTTATGCAATTTTCCCTGTAGCTTGCGGAACATGTCCAAACTGTACCACTTCGGTTGGGTGGCAGAGATATGGTGGTATAGGTGTACACACATTGCGACATTTGGTAATCCTTTTGAGTACTTCTTACAGTACATGAAAGATGGCCTTAAAATAAAAAAAAACCCTGCAAGGATTTAATTCTTTATCTTTGCAAGAAATAGTCCTTTCAGTTCCGTTTTTCGTTAAGGAGTTTAATATAAAGCCGCATAGTTGTTGGTTTCAAATGGCGCTAAATTTGGCAACTTGTTCATGTTGCTATGATTGGCCATTTGGTCATGAAACAATGATACTACATGTTGTGATTGAAAGAATTGTTAGTTTATTAATTTTTATTACCCCACAATTGTAATCCGTAAATTCTTCTACAGTAATAGTTTCTGGTGCCTGGGGATGTAAATTAACAGCTTTAGAAAAAAGAACATTAATATGATAATGCTGAATCCCATCTCGTTGTGGCAGTAATTTTTTTTAACAGACATCGTTATTTTATACAAGAAAGCACTTTCTCTTCCCGATTATAAAAAATTGCAACATAAAGCTTATAGTTAAGTATACTTTGCGAAATACTTGACTGTACGGTGTACTACCTCTACCTGCTAAACCTGCTGGATGGTCCTTGGTTCTTTCGGAGCACAATTATCAACTGATGGTTGTTTCGTATATGTGGTTCTCTAAGGCTCTTTGTCTGATTTATATTTCATAAAGAAGCATGGCGCATGATGACGGGGTACTTGATAGAAAAGAAATAGCACAGATAAAGGTCACGTGTAAGAGGAAACATGTTCGTATTTTGTGATGTGAAAATCACAACCCCGGGGAAATGAGGCTGACACTCGACAAGGGGTTGCTTAGAATTCTAGCAGCAAGGATGATTGCTGGTGAACAATATTTGGGAATGCTTTGCGTTGGAGTGTTTCTGATTGTTAGCTTATTGTTCATTGTAAAGAGTAGTTTTGATTGGTTTCTGGGTTTTGTGACAACAAATTGTCCTTTGGGTCATTGCGGAGACAAGAAGTCATATACATGGCCCTTTGACGATTATGTAAATGAGAAGGTTATTAGGCAGAGGTTAATTCTTAGCTATATAGCCTCCGAAAAAGTGAGTGAGTTATGCAACCTTCAATGATTGTTGTCCATTGTTCGTGATAAGTTTAAGCGACATCGAATTCTTCCACTGTGATATATTAGGATTTATTTAAATATACTTTATATCATTATTAAAACAAATATTCAAAAACTTATTCAGTTTATATTATTATTCTACTTGGCAGATTTTGGGCTGAACTGCACATAAACCAACAAAACAGCAGGCCTAATAAGAGAGAACATAGAACTCATCTAGTGTGTTGTAAAAGAAGTAAGCGCAGCCATTTGGACAACGTTTTAACCTGTACCAAAGATACAAAAAAAATCTTCATCGACTGTAACATCCAGCAGCAAGGCCGACAAAACAAACGCATATCCTGAACGGTTAAAATATCACGGTACCACAGCAACGTCATTAGCTACTTCGATTTGAAGTAGTTTGTAAAACTTCTGAGCACTAAGAAGTTTCCCAGCAACAGCGCTGGTGTCGAGAATTGGTCTTTTCAGTTGCCATCAAGTAAGTTTTCTGTGCAGTCAACGTACGATTCTACCGTTTCGGCTGATTGAAGTACCAATCCCAGAACACTTGTGTCAGTGATTACATTGCGGTGGTGGTTTCAGCAGTTCTGTGGGAGAAGAGGGACCATTGGCAGTATTTGTGGTGGTGGTTATTGTGATTTTCTGAGCTAATATGACGCTTGCTGAAATGCACTCTTTCTCGACCAGTAAATCCGGAGGAAGTGCGAACGGTAGCGACAGTTCGCTAGTTTCGTCGGCAACTTCGTCTTCCGGTGGATCTTCGGCAGTATCGACTTCATCGGTTGCTGGGGAGGTGACGGTTTCCTCTACATCCGCCTCGATTGGGTCCACTCTTCAATCGATGGTTGTTTCGGTGGCCGCTGCCTCACCGGAGTTGGTCGCTGGTGCCGTGGAACGAACGACAGCCGGTGTACCAGCGGATTCGAGCACGGTATCATCTACGACGCTCACGAGCTCTGCCGCTGTTACGATTTTACAGCAAACGGCACCTAGCGTCGCCGCATCGATTTCGCCCCGTTCGGATCAACTCGTGCCGAAGCTAATCGGAGGCCCATCGCCGAACAGCAGCAGCAGCGTTTGCAGCAACGGCAGCAGTACCAGCAGCAGCATGTTTCCGTTCCAAGTTGGACAGGTTTTCAAGTTGGATGATTTGTTGGAATTGGAAAAAGTGGGCAATAGTGCGTTGAGTGAGAATGGGAGCTCTGGAAGTGATTTTCAACTGGATAACAGTTCTCTGTCCGATTTTATGGACCAGGACTGCACCCTTTGCAAGTAAGTGACAACTTCTGCACATTTATCGTAGGCTTACTTACATTTGTGCCGTAAACTGCTAATAATTTTTCTGTAACTAATTTTTCCAACAAAATTGTTTTTTTTTTTTGTAGAAACAAATTCACTTCTCCTCGAGTGCTGTCCTGTTTGCATGTGTTTTGCGAGAGCTGCCTGGACAAGCTGTTGGCAGATGGTTCCGGTGAAAAGAATCTTGAGGGTGGAAATGGTAGTGCGATCGTTTGCACAATTTGCAAACAATCAACTCCGATCGGTCCGAAGGGTGCGGCTGGACTTCATCAGGATTACATTTTGAGCAACGTGCTTGATTTGTCAACGATCGAACCAGCTTTACTAGCGTGCACCTCGTGCAAGAGTAAGGAGATGGCCATATCCCGCTGCAATGACTGTGCCAACTTTTTGTGCGACAGTTGCGAATATGCGCATCAGCATATGCGCTGCTTCGAGGATCATAAGGTTGTCCAACTGGAAGATTTGCGCAAGTCGTCTGAAAAAGTGGCAATCCACAAGCCGCTCTACTGTTCGGTGCACACCACGGAAAATTTGAAATATTACTGTTTCAACTGTTCCACGCCGGTGTGCAACGAATGTTTGATCGGCGAGCACAAAGGCAACGATCATACCTACCATATCATCAGCGAGGCCGAGAAACCGATGCGCCAAGAGCTGGAATGCTCGATGCGAGAAGCGAAGTCAAAAATCGAGTGCTGCAATCAAGCGACTACCAAGCTGGAATCGTCACTTCACGATTTGCAAAGCCAGTATGAGACGGCACGTGGACTTATCAACGAGTCATTCCAAAGCTGTAAGGCGGTGCTCGAACAGTGCAGAGAGGATGCTCTGAAGAATTTGGAAAAACTGCATTCCGAGCGTGAGCTGAAAATAATGGATCTGTATGATAATGTGGCGAAATCAGTGGATAAAATCGAAGTTGCCACTAAGTACGCTCGTAAGGTGCTCGATCAGGCCAACGGGCCGGAACTGTTGAGCCTGAAGAGTATGATATGTGCTCAACTAAACCAAGTGATGGGCACTACTCCAAAGGGCGAGGTAAAATTCTCGATCGAGTTTCAAAGCAACTACGAAAAATTCGAGCAGCTCGTTCCGGAGCTGTTTGGCAAATTTCGTACAGAGTCTTGCCTTCCGGCGAATTTAAACGAAACCACACCATCTCCTACCCTCCCCGGCGTGCCGATAATGGTTTCCGATACGCACCATCAACCAGGCAATGGCAGTTGTGGACTAAGTCAGGGTCCACTAACGGCATCGGTAACGGCCAGCAGCCCAATTTCGCTACCAACCTCGATGCAATCATCGTTTGACGGTGACATTTCGACTCTTGGCACTGCTTATATATTGCCGAATGTGATGACTCCAGAACCAGCAGCCGGTGCGGGAACGATATCTGGCGCTTCAAATCCACTAACCGGTGGCACTCCATCGCCAGGCGTAGTGGTTGGTGCGGGTCCTCCGACTATTCCTGGCTTGTCGAGCATTGCTGAGTATAATCTTCATCGTTTGGCAAACTTGGCAGGGGAATCATCCGCGAATGATATGACCGATTCGATCGTACCTGTTGTCAACAACAATCCGGCGACGGTATCAACCGCTGGAGCAACGCCTAATTTCACTCTGGCTGATTTGATTTCTGGTAACCAGCACGCTATTCAAGCACTGGCCAAGTATTCTTCCATGGGCGGTCAAGACATGAGCAATGGTGCGATGCTTACGCCCCATCCGAGCCTGGACAATGTACCGATGATGAATGATTTCCCTGGCGTGCTGCCGGGCTCGACATCTCCTATCCTGCCCGTTCCACCGAACATGCCGAATATCGATGGTCCTGGCATGAATGGTGCTGGTAGCGATATGGCAATGAGTCGCTTCCAGCCATCGATGTGTGTGAATGGGCGTACAAAGGCCACGCCGATGCAGATTCGGACGAAATTCGGTTCACTCGGTCAAACGAAAGGCCAGTTCAATTCGCCACACGGCTTCTGTTTGGGCGTGGATGAGGAAATCGTTGTGGCCGATACGAACAATCATCGCATCGAGATATTCGAAAAGAACGGAACATTCAAGTTTTCGTTCGGCGTACCGGGCAAGGAGGAGGGTCAATTGTTTTATCCGCGCAAGGTGGCAGTCATGCGTACCAGTGCCAAGTTTGTCGTGTGTGATCGGGGCAACGAGCGTTCCAGGATGCAAATATTTTCTAAAAACGGCCATTTCATCAAGAAGATCGCCATCAGGTGGGCTAAAGGGAATTTGGAGCATTTTGCTGGGTTGCTGATAGTATGGTTTCGACCGGTAAATGCCATGATTAATGATTATTTTTCTTCCGTTCGTCCAGATATATTGACATTGTTGCCGGTTTGGCCGTCACAAACAAGGGATTGATTGTAGCAGTAGACAGCGTCTCGCCGACCGTGTTTATCATATGCGAGGATGGAAATTTGATACATTGGTTCGACTGTAGCGACTTTATGCGTGAACCATCCGATATAGCTATCAATGGTATGTTGGGTGCTTTGTGTAATTTTTGCAAAACTACAAATAAGATATATTTCCTAACTCTTTTTTCTCCATTCTCCATTCTGTAATACTATCGTAGGAACCGATTTCTTCGTGTGTGATTTCAAGGGACACTGCGTAGCCGTTTTTGCGGAAGATGGTACGTTTAAGTATCGTATCGGTAGTGAGAAAATCACCTGCTTTCCGAACGGTATCGATATATCTGATGCTGGAGATGTACTGATTGGTGATTCACACGGTAATCGCTTCCACGTGGCGTGTTATTCGAAGGATGGACACTTGCAATCGGAGTTTGAGTGTCCTTATGTGAAGGTAAGTTTATTGATAGTTTTTAACACCGTGAAAAATTTACGACCTCATCGTAAAGTTCTCCATTATTTGATTTTAATGGAATGGTTCCATTTTGGTACTGATGGTTGTCAACCACATTATCATTCAGCTCTTTATGTTGTTTTTCATCGAGCTAATAAGGTGCACCGACCGCGTTGCAAAAGTCTGCCACATGGCAGGATCGGTGCACGACATTTTATTAAATTGATATATTTTTTGCGTTACAGGTATCTCGTTGCTGTGGATTGAAGATCACCTCCGAGGGATATGTGGTAACTTTAGCCAAAAATAATCATCATGTCCTTGTCCTGAATACACTCTATATTCAGTGATCAATAGCGGGCGCGAGAATATTGAAACCTAATTACTAAGGTATCTTGCACATCTTCTCTTCCAAAAATGTTGATCCTTGTGCACATTCGTCTACTTGCTTTGCACGTGCGTGAGTATCATATTATTCTACTATTATTTTTATTTATGATATCCACCATTTCACGGCGTGTATAACATGTGGAAGAAAACATCAGACCCGACGTGATGTGAACAAGTTCGGCGTTTTCGACATAACAGCAAATATACAGGACTTTTCATGCAAGTCCTCCATTGGCATCCACACAGCAAACCAATAACGATAAGAACATTGGGATCCATCGAGCTTTTGGGGCAAGATTTTTACGTAGCGATATTGCTTATAGTACGTTTTTCGAATTAGCGATTGATTCGCCATTAGCAACTAATACCATTCTCCAGAACGGCTCACACACTTGCAAACAAAAGCGAATAGCTAGTTTTTACGTTTCAACACGATGGATGGATGATATTATTGATTTCTAGAAGAAGGTTTATTATTATTTTAATTATTTGTGTTCATCGTAGGTAATGTTTGCGCATCTGTAATCTGTATGTTATATTATCCGTTATTTATTATTTGAAGATGACAACAATATATGATCTCTGTTCTTGTGTTTACATCTATGTAGTGAAACATTGGCAACACTCAAGCGCAGGTTTTATAACCTTATTTGGTTGAAACAAGAATGTACCGTGGGGTTTCCTAAGAGTATAAGAACCGCCTCAACTATTATATATTTACAGCGTGAAATGTGTGTAGATGAAAAGATTATATAACGCATAAATCGTAAAATAATGCACTATCGGCGACCATCCATACACAACGAGCGTGCATTATCATAACACAACAATATTTCGCATTTATGCGCTCAATAGTATCTCTACATTAATTAACGTTGCCGTACAAAAAGAACTACACTTTTGAACAAGTCCAAACGTAGCAGCATGCTGTAAATAGTATTGAAATGGCGATGTTTTGTCTTTTTCACTTGGATAGATATTTTATCAGATTTATCGTAAAAGAGATCCATTCTGGGCATATGCAAGCAAAGAAGAAAAGCTTCCAAAAAAACAATTCGAGATTGTAAATTTGTCATAGGAACTATGATTTAATGCTTATGGTATGGTGCATGATTTAAAGATTACTGGAATGAGTGAACTGTTCGTAAAAGAAAAGAGGAAAGAGTGTTCGGTAAAAGAAAAACTAGGATTTTCAAAGTATTGGAAACATGAAGTGTGTTATTATCGATATATTTTTTGAATGGAAAATTACAAATCATATACAATGGGGAAAAAGTTAATCACGACAAAAGTGAACGAGTGAGAGAAAAGAGAAATTGAATTGCTAACATCTTTTTACACTAGAGCAAAAGTTTAAACAGCAATACAATTTTTCTAAAAGCCGAATCGGAGATAGATAAAAAAAAAAGATACTGCACTGCACACATTACAAAGTGGCATAAAATACGAACCATAATTCAGCAAACATGGAATGGTACAGGTTGGCAAAGAGCATCGTTCCTCCTTATTTTATTATTTACTATTAAGAATTCTATGGTTGTGTTGTTGGCAGATTTTTTGTTTGTTTTCCTGACCCATGTTCCATGTTTCTTTTTTCTAGTTTTACATATTTGCCTTTTGAAATAATATTTAAGATGAAATGACGTAGTTTTAGCGTCGTTAGGTTAGTTGTAAAAAGAAACACATATTTTTTTATTGCATCCCGTCAGAACGGGATATTTCCTGTATGTTTTGTTTTTACTGATACTGAAAGACATTTTTTGTGATTTTTTGTAGTACCGTAATGTTTGAAATGTGACCGTGCGATTCCTCACGATGGAGCTCATTGTTAGTTAAAACAGTCCACCAGTAAACAATGTATTTCTCTATTCGATAGATTTTTTTTCCCACCAACAAACTGCAATCGAGACTAAAACTTACTGTGAAATTGTATCGGTCTGTTTGTTTTCATTTTAAACTTTTAAGCAGTATTCGTTTCTATTTATTAAATCGTTTATTGCTTGAGTTATTTTATTCTTTACATGTCGTTAGGTTTTGTAGAGACTATAGGCTTCTTTATACTTCGCACTGCAAATGAGTGTGTGTCCAAGGGATTGTTTAGCAGGTGGTTTATTTGTTGGTAAATCGATCGTCTTCATTATTAGACTCTTTTTTCATTACAGCAATGAGTCGAATAGTTTTGGAAAACTTTTATATTGCATGACGAACGAGAAGGTTGCATTGTTGTTTCCTTATTTTAGCTACAAAACCCTTTCAATAATAATCTAACCTTGTACAGTGCAATTGAAAATATAGAGCCCCACTCGTCTTATTGTTTTTGTTAAGTGTTCTATTTTTTGTCATTTATCATTCCATGAGGGGTATACTTGTGCTGTTCACTTAAAGGTCACAGAAAAACTTTCAACTTGAATTAGATTTGTCAATAAATATTGAGAGAGAGTGATAAAGAGGGGTTTAATTATATAAAATGACAAAAAACGTAGTGATTATTAACGGAAATTGGTTCTTAATTGTCGAATATTTAATTGTATGTTGATCTTTGTTTTCATTTCTGGCACTCATTTTAAACCCATTTGTAGTTGACATTCAGATTTAGTGTGGAGAGAGCAAGAAGCATACAGTCTTTACAAACCTTTCAACTGTTAAACTCAGCAACATTATTTGATACAATTGTTTGAAGCAACAGTCTGTTCCTTTTGAACTATCGATTTCGCGTGGACAAAAATAGTTTAAGTACATTCTATAATGACCAAATGGATATAAGCTTTTTTAACGTAGCGTGTCATAATAACATGAATAATAGTTTTCCTTGTGTATAAACTGCACTGGAGCTATATTCAATGGAGGTTGCGCGATCGAACTCTCACTTTTACGGTAGCATTAGTTTCTATCTGCATGATCCATTAATGAATCGTTTTGGAGATAATCAAGAAGATCTGGATGAGAAATGTACTGTCTGTCTGATACATCTCTGCACATTTTACCGGATACTGATATGTAATCCCGTTTAAAAAATCATAAGCCAAACATGTCCTTGTTGTGAGCGATAATATTCTACACATTTGCCTTGAGTGCTTCTGTACATGAAGAACTATTCGTAATGGCTTTATTTGAATTCGGTAAATTTTGTTCTACAATGTTCATCTCGGTAACGGCTTCAAATACATGTGATTTAAATAATCTGTAACATTGGCTATTTCTAAAACAAGACCGACCCTTAAAGATGGCCACAATCCAGTTAAGTGCAGTGAACTAATGTGTATCTTTCGTACATTATACGATAAGGCAATCAAATTTTAATATTGACGAATTGTTTTCTTTTATTTCTGTGAATCTCGCCTTACGTTATTATCTACACGCATTTTTTGTTTGGAAATTAGTTTTGAGTAATTAGGTGTGTTCTTGCAAACGAATCTCAAAGAAGGTATTTTTTGTGTTCAGTGCTGCGAAATGATGGATCATCCAAACATCGAAGCGATGTTGGAATGCAATATATAGATGCCATATTTTAACAAAACATCAAAACAGTAATGGTAACAATTTTAAATTGTTTTTTAAAAGTATAATGATTTACGTCACTTTGGTATCAAACAGTTACAGTGAAATTTATTTAATTCCTTTATATTTTCCAATTATTTCCAAAACAAAGTTTAGTTGAAGTTGAATAAGTTTGATATAGTCTTGTTCATTTAAAAAATGAAATATATTCGCTATTTAGCGTGTCACAACCTGTGTGCATTTGCAGTGTTTCTGATGAATGATATTATTAAAGATGTTTCAAATACCAATCGTTCAAAAGACAAATTATTGGCTAACCATTGTAGTAAACAAAAGAGTCATTAGATGTCATTATAAATTATAGATAGCCAAACATAAATTCAATGGCTTCCGGTAAAACAAAACCTAGTAATGCATTTTTTGACTTTGAGAATGAAAACAACAAAAGAAAATTATACATAAAGTCACGGTAAACAACAACAAAAGGAAATTTCACACGAAAAGAAAAAAAAACAAAATCAGTTTTTCATAAGGTATAGAAAAATCGAATCCAAAGCAAAATATTTTATAATTGAAACAAAATATTTTTTGCCTTACATTTTACATTTATACATCTATTAATAGAAATATTGCAACGATTTTAGAGCGAGCTGAATGCGATGGACGACGGTTGTCGCATAGCAAAGCGCAATTAGATATATGCGACCGGAAATGTACTACCAGTACCGTACTATACTATCAAATGGCAGTAAGATATTTTAATTTAATTCTACTGAAACACAAAATGGTGTGTCAGAATGTACCGTACGCGGAAAAAAAACGTTTGGTGTACCTTGCAACAACAACAAAAGTAACATGGGAGATTACTGTTTCAGTCCTACACATGCAGTCCAATGGTTCATAAAAGTTAGGATGAATAGGTAGGAAAGAGCGAAATAATAAACCCCCCGTTTTTAGAGAAACCATAATCAACTAAAGTAATATATTAACGTTCACATCTCTCACGGATACTAGAACTACATTGATCAAAGTTCCTTCTCAAATCAATAATTTGATCGTTTTGTGTAGAGATGAATGTACCCGAATCGGACTCAGTGTTCTAAATAATAGCAAACGTTTTCCCACATATAAAGAAGCATCCTGCTGTGCTATCCGGGTGTTTCTTCTGGGCTGTCTTGTTTTGACTCGCCAAACGGTTTTACACATCTAGAAGTTATCAACTATACCGCGTTGATGTGTACACTCTGCAGTACGAAAGCAGTTCCTTAGCAGTTTTTTGCAGCATAGTTATAGATTTAGTGTAGGTCTACCGGCACAAATAAAAGCTGAAATTTGATACGCTTTTAAAGTTAAAATTTTAAGTTTTATTTACGTTTAGACTGTTTGTTTTACCCAAATTAGATTAGAGAGTGTAACGCGAAGTAACGATTATTTTAATTGGTTTTGTGAATTTTTTTCACTGTTACATGTATTTTTATAATTTTGTAGTTTTATTACCAGGTCAATGTTCTATTTTCAAAACAGCTGCGTGTACTATTAGAGTGTTGGAAAGGATCGTTTTATCGAACTTTATATGTTCTAACAACGTACAAGCTGGAAATTCTTCTCTACCAACCAAACAAAGTCACTGTGGTTTGGATGTTCATCAGAATTAAAAAAAAATGGATAATTGAAGTTGATTTTACATTATACGTTGGCAATTATGTTTTCCAAAGTTCTATGACAGATAACAAAATTCCGAAAGCAATTGACAGCAGGGTGGCTTTTTATTTCTGTAACGAAGGTCGGTACTGAAAATAAACCATAGGATAAGCATTTGGTTTCGAGAATGTTTTGCATAATTTCATACCGCTTCATCAATAGCTCATGTAGCAGAGATAAAACCATGTATAGAGCAGGCATAAACACATATCAACATTGCAAAATCCATTGTATGAAGTCAATTTTAAATGAAAAATCAACAAGTTGTCAAAACGAAGGCAATTGATTGGATTTAAAAATCGCATTCATCAGATTCTTACTATATTTGTTATTTTCTCAGTTTCTCTAATCCAATCATTCTATACAACGTGTTTTTTTTAGAAAAACGCAAAAATATGCTCAGAATGCCGTATACAATGCAGAATTATAGTTGAATTAAAGAGAATAGATCACGAAATATTTTTAATACTGCCATTTGGTGGTAAACTCCGAAAAACATCCTGAAATAACATCCTGATATATATGTAACAGTACGGTGTTTTAAACAAAACAAAAATAGAGACTAATTTAACCAGTTAGTAAGTAAAAATAATCAAGCAACATAGTGCCATCAGTAGTAAAAACAAAAACATATTTTAATTATGTTGAAATTCCTTTTGGAATAGTTATTTTCATTTATCGCATAATCGTTTGCGTTCGACGATAGGAAGGTTCTGTGAAGAAAGAGAAAACAAAAATAACAACAAACATTAAATATACATAAAAAATTAATTAAAATTAAAATGTAACAGACGATAATTTCAGATGAAATTTGAAAAAAAAACCTCTTGCAGATAAAACAGGAAACGTCCGTAAAAGTAGCGAGACGAACGACAAATGTCGAAAACTTTAATTTTTTGTTATTGTTTCGTCGCGTACGTTTTTGTTGTGAAAACAATACAAAAAACAAAGGAAGGAAGATCTTTCGATGGTTGTAGAAATGTTTCTTGTTTGAACCAATTTTGTCGCAGTAGATATTAAGCTTTTTTACGTATTTACATATAATATATAAATATATATACAAGTATATAATGGATAAAATGCAAGGGTGAAGCAAAACCATGAATAAAAGTAACCAGCAAACATATTATATTTTATCTATGCACTTAGACACAAATCGAACAAAGACACGTGAAATCTAATTAAAAACACACCCTTTTTAACAGAGATGAGAAGCCTTTTAAATCGCACATTTTGTATCTATTTAACAAACAGTTTTGGTCAAACTGTTAAAGATTTTTTTCATATTGCAAGGCGTTATATGCCGCGATTATGACCGATCAGATTTGCACGAAGAAACCTAGGACTACACGGACTAATGGCATTAGTCTACGAGAAACACATAAAAAAAATCTTGGCAAAGTTTTTAACATGTCTGTAACACTCTCGATCACTTCCTTGAAAATTCCTTTCCACAAATAGCATTCAATGATGTGCACCAATTTTAATAGTAATTAACATTACTTTTTTACTTCATTCCGTTCCAGCACTGGCAAAGTGTTGAAGTCGTGAGTGTTGTTTTTAGTTGTAGCAAACAAATTATGTTTGTCAGGACTTTGTTACATGTAGGTTTGTTTTGTGAAGAAATGAATCACAGTAATGTAATATGATTTTGTGGATAATATGAAATTTTTGTGTCTTCACTTGCATCTCAAGCCGCTTTTACAAATATTCGTGTTTACTCGGATGAATCCTGCCAGTCAACCATTGTGTTATAAATTTTGTTTTTCATATTTGAATGCTAGTCTTATTCAAATAATAGAACACATCTTTCGCACGTGGCAATGAACTTTGAACTTACCCGACACGTATTGCAATAATTTTCTCGTATTCTTCGTATAATTGAAAGGAACGTATTGTTCGGAACTGAATGCAATCTTTTAGAAATAATAAAATACCTTTACACAGTTAATTAAAACACCCTTTCAAGCAGAGCAAAATCTTCTAAAAAATATGTCGAAAAATCATAAAACCAGGGAGTCCTACTATACATGTACATGAAAACATACAATTTGTAAAGTACAGTTCTAGCTTTAAAACTAAACCCAACAGCGAGTCTGCAGAATTTTCTATTTTTGTAGATCGATATTGTGTATATGAATTAACACATATATACAGATACACTTGTGTTACATATAAAAAAAAAACTCCTTATTGAAAAACAAAAATATATCGTCCTGAAAAATGAGGAGACCATTCAGGTCTAATAGTTAAAATGCAAGCTGCAAAAAAAAGCGTACCGAATCAATATAAGAAAACCAATGTTCACAATAATATTTGAGATCAATTTGATAATAATATAAATTACATGCAATTAAATAAAACGCTCACGGTTATACAACTACAACTGACAAGAAAACGAATACGATAAAAACAATGGTTAGAAAGGGACATAAGTTTCGTGTTGCATCCTAAACTGAGTGCTGGAACAAATGCGCATTGAGTAGAGCCTCTTCGACTGCTAAGAACTGTTGGAATGTCAGAGCTATCGGATTTTGAAACAATACAATCACCTATAATATTTTATTACTGATCTTCTTCACATCTTCAACATTCAATCACAAAAAAAGAGTAAGAAATAATGCACCCAGTACAGTGGAAGTATGTACAAAATCTAAAATAACAATATAGAAGTATCTACTTACGCACTTGTATAAAATATTTATATGGAAAACAAAAATAGTAGACAAATATTTAAATCAATTCTAACAATGTATTCTTCAAAGTCACATTCTACGTTTCTGCAAAACACAATAACAAAACACTGCAAAAGAAACAGAGAAAGGAAGCCAACGACGAGGGAGAATGCGCGAGCGGGAATGAGAAGAAAGCTATAAAGCACAGCGGTGTTTTGACTTCGGTTACTGGGAAAGGTTCGCAAACGAAGGCCAGAAGTCGGAAATAGTGGGATTTTAAAGAAAAGAAAAAAAACAAATGCTATTTACATGCCTACTATACCATGTTAATACGAATTTTAGACAACTTCTTATGTATACAAGCAGAAGCTAGCAGGGGAATGAGTGAAGGTGTAAACAGTAAAGCTAAACATATTTCCAGCCGTGTTATGACATCACAAATTCAGTCGTATTCGTTCGTGAAACGTATGGTACACAGAGCATCCAAACCGTTTTTCAATACTTACCTAACAATACAGGATTCGGCATAGGCGTTTGCGTCCGGAGATGATGCATTTGAGGCAGCGCATGTGGCATGCATACAGTTTATCTTATTTACTCAGAGGCAAATATTTAAAGCAGCACGATAAGTAATAGTCAAAACCATCTCTTGCCTAATAGTTTTCATATTTAGCGTTATGGGTGGTACTTCTTGTACAGGATATTTGCGAGCTGATGAGGTGTTTTATTAGCCTTTTCCATCCCTATGCGTTCCCCCGAAGTACATGGTCGAACTTATTGGGGACTATAGAAGGCAAAGGAAATGAAGATGTGTGTCTGGAGGGTTTGAGCGGGTTAAAAGTGTGGCCATTCTTCAAATGAATGCCAACAGGTGGGTCGAAATTAACGTAAATGTGCCATGCCAGGAGAGGACGTGTGAGAATGTTTGTTTCGTTTTCACGTATATACACTAGGGTAATAATCAATTTCTGATGTTAGTAAATTTTTGATTTGTAACAGACACAAAACCCTTATCTCTGCTTTGGATAGGCCTAACGATTTGTTCTCGTTTTATTACCCCGAAAACCCATTTTTGCGAAAGAATTCTAAGCTTTTCATTATGTTCCTTTCTAGAGGCAGTTCAAATTATAGACGTGTGTGTGTGTGGTACGGTTTAGCTATAGGTACGATTGATAGTTGGTTTAACTTATGGTTTAATTTATAGCTAGCAAACCTATTCAGTCTTTCTTTTACATGATAAGTCTTAAGCACACGGCGGACGGCGGATCGTCCAATTACTTTACCCTTTTTTGACGTTTGGCAAAGTAATAGAAAGTAGAAAGTTAAATATAGCGAGAGAGAAACAACTGTAAACGTTTCAAAAGAAGGTGTGAAAAATCTGCTGAAAGAGACAATGCGCAGTAGAGTGTGAAGTTAAACTTAAAGCGATATTGTTTTTTTTTAATTAGTTGTATTTTAGTTTATTATTATACCCAAGTCAGGATTGTTTGAGATGACAATAGTTAAACTTTACTATCATTTTACTATTGATGTAGTGCCTTTTGCACGGTTTAGTGTTAATATGTTTTTTTTGTTCGCTTTTACACAAGGAATGTACATAAAATTTATATAAAAATATATTATATACATACAAATTATACAAGCAGGAATTTACAAAAGGAAAACAAATAAAGTTTTACAGTTTTATTTACTTTGTCCCCGTTGGTGATTTTGGTTTGTGTTTTATTTGTCTCGTTTTTAGTGATTGTGGAAGGTTTTGCTATATTATTTTTGCTATGTCCTTATTTTCAGTATTTGTTCCGTAGATATAGTAGTACGCGTTGCTTAAGGTTTTGGAAAGGCGTGTATGATTTTGTTTTCTACGAATAAAAAAAACGCCTCACATTTGATGTCTTCCTAGTCCCTTTGATGACCTTAGCCCGTAGTATTTCTGATTTATTTTTTTACAATAACAAAACCATAACGAAAAAAAAAAGGAGAAAAGGAAGAGAGCGACAAAATCCTCGTTCAACTATTTAGAAAGCGCTCAGTCAGTAGTACCCCAATTATAGTGAAGTTAAGTGGTAGTACACCACTTCGCTTCGATGCATTATTTAAACAAAACTTTTTGAAAATATTATGCAAATATTTTTTTGTTTACAAAACAAACAACGGAAAGATAAAAAAACACTTCGCTACCAACATTGTAGTGTAGTTAGAGTTATGCTCATGAGAACATGCTTGGATGAAGAAAGAAGGAATTAATCTCTCGCAGTGCTTTCCAAACAACATCATTCGATGTAATGTGCACCGTTTTTTTTAACATAGAAAGCCATCACTATATATAGTGAACTCGTGCTCCCGAAATTGATAATGCACCATAGACCATGTGAGCAAATGATGGGAAAGAATGAAACGAAAAGCGTCATGTTGGAAACATTAGAAAAATCGTATTATTTTTACTTCGCAGCTTAAAAGTTTGTGAAGTGTATTATGTTGTCAGATACCATAGAGCTAGAAACATGAAATATTTACATTAGCCCAGCCATCGGAATGCCCACAACTCTGTTTGTAAACTCCGATGGGTAGCGATTCTGTTTCGGCATAGTCGTTAAAAAAACGAGAAACACTAGAAAGGGTTAGAAAAGACAATATAATAAATAAATAAGTTAAACAAAATGGTCGAAAAAAGCCCATAGTTAGCTTTCATTTTAAAAGAACATCATGACCTTACGAAAAATATAAAAAAAAAAACTATTCGCGACACAACATACAAGCGCATACGACCTACAGCAATTAAAAGTTTATACTCTGTAAAACTATACATGAAACTAATGACAGTAAATTATATAAACTTTCCTAAAAGACCGTAGGAAAATGCACAAGTAACTACCAAAAAGCATGTGCTGTGCCGTGTGAATAAGAAATACAGCGCATACCTTCAAGTAGCAATGAATTCACAGCCAGACTCGAGAAGGGGAAACGATCTATAGAACTACTAATGTTGTTTTTGTTTCTTTGAGTTTCTGTACTTAAACAAACCTAATCACAATTCTTACATTCACTTCAAAAGAGTTGTCAGTAAAAGTTTGTGTGAATATATATAGTATTTTTACATATATTTAGCTCGTACACACCGAAGCAACACTATGCTGCAGCAATCCATCTTCAGAGAAAAGCGAGCAAATTAAATTATACCTTATATATATACACACACATACACATACACGCCCATATATATATACATACACATATATATGAGTATATAGTAATATATTCGTGCATATATGCATTTAGATATACTTATACGTATGAAAACAAAATGGTAGACGACACATGGAAACTGAATTTTTAACATGGTTTAATCTAAACATTAAAAACTTTGAAGTTATACCTCTTGTAGTTCTTTTCAATAAGAAACAACTAATATAAAATAATATTAGCCTATTGGAGATGCGCGTTATGAAAACAAAACGAGAGAAAAAGAGACAAAACGAGACAGAACAAGTCTTGCATATTTCTTCCAAACGCGACGGTGCTAGGTGTAATGTTTGCCACACGGCAATGTGTAATGGAATGTGGGATGTATTACCATGCTCTTGTTCCGTAAGGTTGCATCCGTCTAACCGCGAACTCGCAAGCAGAGGCATCGCGGGGCATAGACATAATTTGAACTTCGAACGTTTGTCAACCGCCGTTACTGTCCACTCTCAAATCTTCACGTAAATGCTTGCTGTTTTTGCTTGTTAATTGAACTGTGTCCATTGTTCGATAACGCCATAAGGGAGGTAGACGATACAAGCTTCAGAAAAGCAGTAACTATAGTTGAAGTGTGTTAAGTAAGTGGAAAGGCATAAAAGGAAAAAGATCACGTAAAACAAATTGTTAGCTACCTGTTTTGGTGTCTCACACCACTGTTTCGAATAACCGTTTGTAATAATCTTTGGTACGGACATACGATCACAAGGTTTGCCAGGATGACATGCATTAGCGAGAGGTAACTGACGCCATTATACAGACGACGTAACGACACCACTACAGTCGAGCGTTCGCGTAAAACAACCACCTCGTTGGTTACTGCTGATGCTAATTGAAAAAAAAAATGATTTGTAAGAACAGCAGCCTCATAATCAACGGTGAAGCGATAAATTCCAACCAAAATATATGTTTGATATTGCATCTTTTTTCCCTTTTTTCTACATCATAATTATTCAATTATTTTTCCAAACAAGATATATATACACATGCATAAGATCATATATATATATACATGTATATATATAGTATGCCTTGTCTTTTTTATATACACATATTTAATAT